>VNJV01016873.1:0-10693 GCA_008042635.1 Drosophila nikananu
AAAGGTGTCTTTATAAAGTTTAAATAAAGCCAGCTTTGCCTCAAAAGTGCCAACCGCATCGAGCTGGAAACTAAATATTTATAATTTCTAGCAGAACTTTAGTAATTTTTTTAAAATGAATAAAATAAATATTTATAATTTTTAGCAGAACTTTAGTAATTTTTGTTTAAATGAATAAATGAAATATTTATTATTTCTAGCAGAACTTTAGTAATTTTTGTTTAAATGAATAAAAGAAAAGTTTTTGCAGGTATACTGTATGTCTTTCTACCTATAAGAAAACCCTCTAAAGCCAAGATATAATAATATATCTCTAAAAATGTTTAAATTTTTTCCGAACTCTTCAATAAGTAACAACATTTCAAGTTTTGTAACTTTCGGGAAAATTCCCAATGCTTTCCGTCTGCCTTTCATGAGTCTCTTTTTAGCACGGAAATGGGAATGCTGCAGCTTTAGGGGGGTGTGTGGGCGGTCACATCCTCCCACATTTTTCCGCGAAATCTGAAACCTCTCGGGCAACGACACATGGAATGAATGGCGATCCCGGGTGGCTCGCCCGTGGCGCTAAATGGGGGCCACATCCACGTCCATGGGTGGCCAATTGCCCGTCATTCAAATGGATGATGAGTTAAGATGCAAAAGGATGAGCGCCAGGCCGCTGCATCCCGCTGGTCGTCTGGTTTGATTGGAGATTGCTTGCCGCTCCTCTGGCCCCCAATTAGCCCGGCTTCTTGTGGCTCCCAACTGAACCTCATTAGCCAGTTAATGTGTATTTATATATATACACATATATCTGACTTGGGGCTGACTTGGATTTGGATTTATTTTTGGTCTTGGACGACGCGACGCCACCGACGCCCCCAGTTCATTCATTCATTTATTCTGCGGAATCGCAAACCAATTTTCTCCAGCCAAGGAAGCCGCTGGAGAGCTGCACACGACGGCCGCCGCCGGCAGGCTCTCCTCCACCTCCCCTAATCGGTGGCCTCCCCTGGCCACCGACTCCCACTCTCGAGGCAAAACGCAGCCAAGAAGCACTAACAATTTGCTTCCTTATTTACTTGGCCTTTGCTTTTGCCGTTGCTGTACCGTTACAATCGGCCATATATAATCCAATGCGTTTCGATACGTCATTAGCGGCGGTTCCCAAGGTCGACCTGCATCCGTTGGGTGGAGGTGGTGGGGGTGCAGTTATCGATACGCGCGCTCTTTACAATGTAAGCTCCCCTAACAGTAGAAACACCAAGAGAGAGAGACAGAGCGAGATCCGGCTGAGAAAGAGAGAGAGAGAGAGCGGGTGCACTGTGAGAAAACCCAACAGGATAATAGAAACTGCAGCGGTTCAAATAACACACAATTTCCCTATTGAAAATATGCTTTCAAGTAAGTTTATCGATAGGAGAAGTTCTGTATTAAAAAGGTATCACATTAATATCATATCGAAAATATCGATAATAACGATAGAATAACTTTGATGTATAGAAATTTTGTAATATTGTATGTTACTTTAAATATTGATATTATTTAAAAACCATAGAAATAATAGAAATGTTACTTAATTCATAGTTTGCTTTTATCGATTATAGGTTTGTGGAATAATAAACAGAATATCGATTTATTGGCACCTTAAAATATCGATTTATATATAATATTTGACATAAAATATCAATACAGATTACGCCTTATGTTTTGACCAAATTATTTGCTTATAAACTCGAAATTTCTCAATTTCCCAAAGCTAAAGTATTGGGTAACGTAAATTAAAGCAATTGGCAGTGTTAAAATCGGAACTGCCTCAATTCTAGTTCTGTAAATCACGAAAAGTGTAGCTTGTTTTTCCCATTTAGTTGAAAATGCAACAAGTTGGAGTGCACAGATAGCAAATACACTTGGAATTGGCTAGAAAGACAAACGAAAACAAAAATAAAACCGTTAACGTTAGCGCTTTGAGTGGGCCAAAAGCAGCAACAAATAATCTCAACAATTGCTACGACAACAATGTGACATCAAGTGCAAGGGTGCAGTGCACTCGCTTGACTCAATCAAGGGCAACCAAATAGCAGCAAAAAAAAATCACACGAAACTGTGAATACTTGAATACTCTAGCTTACATTGTTAATTTTTTCCCACAAATAACCAACGATTTGATTAGACATTTGTGGGAATACTAATCTAGCAATTTCATTCGAGTTCTTCTTATTTTAGTTGTTTTTGGAAAATCTTGCAAATTGGGTTGGCTATTGATTATTCCATTATAACTACTTAGGGCTAGTTTTTAATAAACAAATAATAAGCTTAATTTCGGAGGATTTATATTTCAGTAAACGGCAATGAAACTTTTGTTTATGGCCATTTTGAAATGCTTTGTTTTATGTGTTTCCTCTTGCTTGGGCTATTTTTAAACTTGTAAATACATTAATAAACAGAAATTCATCAGGGATTGTATTACAGCGTAAAATATACACTTGTAGTTTGTATTCCTTTAAATGTTTTTTATTATTTGTTGACTTAGGTTAGTTTGCGATTTAAAATCTTGTTCTTTGCCTTCTGCATTGTTGCCGAGTTTCCTAATCCTTGACCACAAAGCTCACAATGTTGCCAAACTTCCCAGGAATAATTTACTCGAATGCGCACACGCTCCACTTGTTGTGCACTCAGGGAAAATATATATACTAAACAAAAATATGCAAATCAATGTGGCCAGGCTTGAATGATATGCAATTGTTACTATGTGACCAGATTTGAATAAACAGCAAAACGAAACCTTAATCTTAATGTATAAGAAAATTATTCAGTAATTTAAAACTACAATTCTGCAATTCTTGTTATTTGTCATTAACTGCTTAATTTATTGCTTTTCATTATATTTACTGCATTGAATAAATAATAGTGTGCCCAGTTTCGAATTAATAAACCTGTAATTGTCACACAACGTATTTTTTCCCCTGTGCACCTTCCTCGGTGTTTCTGACCAATGCCTGCATTTGTTTACTTGAACTGTTGCGCACGTTCCTCCTTTTTTTCTCTTTTTGTTTTTCCTATTTTCTTCATTTTTTTTTTTTTTCTGTTTACATTGCCTTTGCCATTGCAATTGCAATTGCTCCTGCACTTCGTTTCGCACTTGCCCTGTGTGTGTGTGTGTGGGGGTAAGTGTGTATTTTGCGAACTTGTTTTGCAATTGCGTTTTAAAATAAATTACATCAGTGACTGGTGGCTAGGCAAGGGTTAAGAGCCGACAGGGGGGGGGCTGGAGTGGGGTCTATGTATGTGCGAAAACAACAATGTGGCAGCAGTGGTAGCCATTGCTAATCGAACGCAGCGGCGATCTTTCATTTCCGTATAGATTACCCATGAGCTCATCGAAGAGTAGGCATTCCATATAAAGTATACAATTTAATGTGACCAGATTTGGTTAGAAAGCAGTTGTAAACTATGTGACCAGGTTTGCATAGAAAGCAGTTTCAACTATTTGCATAGAAAGCATTTGTAACCTTGTACCAGGTTTAAATAAAAACGAACTCGACATTTTATTTTATTTACAATATGTCCCTATTAAAATATTACTTAGAATATATAAAAGAAATATAGAGAGATTTTTTGTATAATTTTACGGGAAAACACTTCTCTCTATGTCAATTAATGCAGGAACAGCTCTCAGGAACAACGTGTTCATTGCACTTGAATCGCACCATCCGCCCATCTTCCCCCGGAATCGATACCCCCCTGAACGGAGCTGATAATTATTGACAGTACTCAGACTTTTTTGTTGTCATAGTCTAGCCGCACTATGCAATAGTTACGAGACTGCGTAACCGCGCCAACAAATGCCAAGTCATGCGCCGCAAATGCATACATATGTATATAGGGTTTTGCATTTTCACTATACTATATATATAGGACCATAGAGCCATACGGTTATTGATGGTGGGGTGTGTGCTTATGGGGAATACGGGAAGTGGACAACGGCGGCGCCGGACGTTAAGTACAGGCTACAAAGTCGTGAACAGATAACTGGGATTGTTCCAGAAAAGTGCCTTTGTAAAGGGGTGCGGGAGTGGCAGCAATATCAAGCAGAAATGTACCAGACAGATATTATTTATATATATATATTTATTAATTGCATATAGTAAATATAAGGAATTATAGGGAATATAATACAAACTGAAGGTTCTAGAAATTATTTAAAGATTCAAAACTAAAATCATCCTTCACTTCCCTCAGAAAATTTGATACCCATTATATAGGTGATACTTTGTGCTAATTAATCTCCGGCAACTCAGTTGTATTTTCTCTTTTAAACAACAATTAACATAGGGAATATAAAAAGCGATTGGCTAATCTCAACATGCAGCTGGGAGACTTTGTCACATTCCTACCTCAATCAGCAACCGCTTGTCGTATATCTGAAAATTAGCTACTTGTCCGCTGTGCATTGCAGTATACATATGTACCTCTATTATCATCATTAATCTGACTTAATAGTCGGGAGTATCTGGAGAGAAAGAGAGAGCTAAGGGTTCTAAAAAGTTTGCCTAAAAATATACATAGATGCTCAATGATACATTATTTATGTAGATTTATTGGAAGAGGTTTTTAAGTAACACGTGTTGGAATGTTGTTGTATTTCAGTTGGTATCATTGGTGTAAATGCCCAAAAGTATGCCATAATATTAATGAGTTCCACAAAATATCTTGTGACATTCTTGTTTAAAGGGTTTCAAATCCCCTGACAATTTGTTAATAATTATTATAATCTTAATGATAAGATTCTATAACGAGTATATTTGTTTAATTTTTTTGTAGCGGTCGCGAGGCTCGCAATCGAGCGGAGAAAAATCGTCGGGATAAACTGAATGGATCCATCCAGGAGCTGTCCACAATGGTGCCCCATGTGGCGGAATCGCCGCGACGAGTGGACAAGACAGCGGTTTTGCGTTTCGCCGCCCATGGGTTAAGATTAAAGCATGGTAGGGTTACACTTTGAATTTAAATTAATTTAAATATAGAAGATACATATTTAAAAGAGTGACAAGTACAAATACAGCTGTAATCTAACCCCCTAATTTCGTCTCCAGCCTTTGGCAAATCCCTGCTCCACCAGCGGCCCCAGATCACCGACACACTGATGACCATGCTGGACAGCTTCTTTCTGGCTCTCACCTGCCATGGCCACATCCTGCTGATCTCGTCCAGCATCGAACAGCATCTGGGCCACTGTCAGACGGATCTGTACGGCCAGAGCATCATGCAGATTACCCATCCCGATGACCAGACTATGCTCAAGCAGCAGCTCATACCCACCGAGCTGGAGAACCTCTTCGATGCCCACGGCGATTCGGATGCGGAGGGTGAGCCCCGCCAGCGGAGCAAATCCGAGGAGGAGTACATCGACCGGAAGTTGCGTGAGGACAGGCGAAGCTTTCGTGTGAGGTAATGGGATAAATCATTTACAAAGACAGGAATATATATATATATATATATCATATATTGATATGTTGTTCGCCCGACATTCAGGTTAGCTCGTGCTGGACCCCGCTCAGAGCCCACCACCTACGAGGTGGTAAAAATCGATGGCTGCTTCAAGCGTAGCGACGAGGCTCCCCGTGGCGTACGCTCCAACACGTTGAGCTCCAGCCTCCAGCTGATCCGAAGGACTCGCGGCCGCGACGATGTCATTCCACTGCACACGATCAGCGGCAATGATATTGTAAGTATTCTGGAATTATCCCCTATATATATCCCATAATTCTTTGCATACTCTCCGCCAGATTTTGACAGCCTGCGCCCGCATCATCCGTCCGCCGAAGATCGCGAATCGTCTGATCGATGCCAACACGCTGGAGTACAAGACCCGCCACTTGATAGACGGCAGGATCATTGACTGCGATCAAAGGATCGGCATTGTTGCCGGCTACATGACGGACGAGGTGCGGAACCTCAGTCCGTTCACCTTCATGCACAACGACGACGTGCGCTGGGTGATTGTCGCCCTGCGGCAGAGTGAGTTTGAAAATATATATTAATTTGAATGGGAAATGATCGATAATATATCGAAAATATGGTTTTACTGTAAATATCGTAATTTAGAGAAATGATATTGTTTCAATTTCATGTAAAAATTAAGTTAAAATACAAATAGTGTATTTTAACTAGCTCCACTTATAGAATCAATTTATTATACCATAAGAAATTACCGATAAATAGCGATACTTGGGAAAATATCGACTATTTGATTAAAGTTGTATATTTGCAGTGCATTTAACACGGATTCTTGCACCATATTTAAGATTACTTTTTAATTAAAGTGTCTCTCCCATTTTCTAACCGAATTCCCCTCCTAAAATCCTTACAGTGTACGATTGCAACAGCTCGTATGGCGAGTCCACTTATCGCCTCTTTACCCGGAACGGCAACATCATCTACCTGCAATCCAAGGGCTATCTGGAGATCGACAAGGAAACAAACAAGGTGCACTCATTCGTCTGCGTCAACACTTTGCTGGACGATGAGGAGGGCAAGCGACGGGTGCAGGAGATGAAAAAGAAATTCTCGGTGATCATTAATACGCAGATACCGCAGTCCACCGTCGATGTGCCGGCCTCCGAGCATCCGGCTCTGCTGGAGAAGGCGGTGCTGCGACTCATTCAGAACCTGCAAAAGTCCGGCGAAGATGGTGCCCAGGGCCTGGAGGGCGATGAGGATGAGGATGCCGAGGAGGAGGACGATGACGAGGTGGATGACGAAGATCCCGATGATGGGGCACGCAGCATGTCCGAGTTTGGGGATCCTTATAGTCAGCACCACCATCAGCAACAGCAGCAGCAGCAGCAGCAGCACCTCCACCATGTGCGTTCGCAGCACGGCAGCTCATCGGCTGCTCAGTCCCATCATCACCACGGTCAGGGCAGCTCCAAGACCCCGCCTCTGGCTCTGGTGCCACCGGAAACCTCCTCCGTCAAGTCCTCGATATCGAAGAGCATCAGTGTGGTGAATGTGACGGCCGCCAAACATTTGCGCGGCATCCATGGCTCGGCAGCCAAGTCACCTACCGCCGCCCTGTCGACGTCCAGTTGCACATGCAGCGGCGAGTCCCGATCGCCCTGCGACTTTTGCCAGGCGGCCCCACCACTCACGCCCGATCCCCTGCCGTTGGGTGCCAGCCTGAAGAGGAGCACTACGGCACTGACGGAGAGCGAGGAGAAGCCGTCGGCCAAACGGCGCTTCATGCCCAGCACTGGTAAGGAATTGGGAATACGTTTGACGTAACTTTTGATACTTATTGTACTTGTCATCCTTTAGAAATCGAGCACGTGCTGAACACATCCCTGGATCAGATAGGAAGAACGCTGACGCAGCAGCTCAATGTGGCCAGGAACTTGAGGGAGCAGGGCCAGCGTTACGAGTTGCCGCATGCCGAGCGCTTCGATGAGATCATGGTGAGTCCTGCTGAATGCCTTCTCGCTGGAATCACTAACTTTCCCCTAACCCCACCTTGCAGCAGGAGCACCAGAAGCAAAGTGAACTGTATGTGAACATAAAGAGTGAGTACGAGGTGCAGATGCAGAGCAGGGCTAGCGGCGGCGCCCGCAATTCCCCGGACACGGAAACGCAGCAGGAGACAAAGGCTCAGGATCAGGAACAGCATGAAAGATGCTAAGAGAGCGAGAGGGCGAGGTCAGCTCTCGACTGAAGAAGGGTTTCATCGATGTGATAACTACAATTGTCCTGGCAGCCAGCTCAAAAATGCCCCCAAAAACGGAATGTCCCAAACAGAAGACGAACTCTTATACGTTAATATATATATATATATATTTAGAGCATAGACCCACGATTGTGAGATACCAGCTGCGGAAAGAGATACAATTACCTATAATCCCAACCTATGAGTGAGCCCGAGACAAACATACTTTACACACGCACAACCTCAACCACACCCACACCGAGGACCCACTCACTGCTACGCCATGCTGTGCGTTCAGTTTGTTGTTCTTTTTAACATAATGTACCACGTAGAGAGGACTTTAAGTAAGGAGTAACGAGTGACGAGTGACGAGTAACGAGTAACAAGTAACGAGTAACAGGAACTATGAACTATGAACTATTGACACGTGACTATTGACTAGTCACTAGTCACAAGTTGTTGCCGTTTCGTTAATTTCGAAGTAACGACTTACAAGTAACGAGTAACAGGAATTATGAACTATGAACTATTGACACGTGACTATTGACTAGTCACTAGTCACAAGTTGTTGCCGTTTCGTTGATTTCGTTTTCAGTTGGAAATTCTTTTTCGCTTTTATACTTAAAGGAAATACTTGAGTTCCTGCGATATTTAAAGCCACCCAATGTTGTGTTGGGTTTTCTTTTGCGAGTGTTTCCGAAATCTCTATGATTTTGTATCGTTGCCCTAATATTTTATACTATTTTTTTTTTTGTTGTTGTTGTTATTGCGTTTGTTAAATTAGAGAAATTCAACAAACAATATGCAATTTCAGCGAAATGGAAATTACGGACAAGGAGGAGGATGAGGATTAGCATAACTGGGAGGATATATATATATAAAAAATTATTAGGCTAAGTCGGAGTATACATTAAATATACAATATATATAAATGTATAAGTATATATATAAATATATATATATATGTAACCGTGTACCATACGTTGTGCGTGGTAAGCGCATGGCCCAAACTAAACGTGATAAAAGACTGTTACCAACTACATACACACATACTATATACATACATAGATACACGCATAAATCTAAACTAAACTAAACTATAAAGGAAACGATGAAAAAACAACGTAAACTTAATTTGGAATAATGAAAATATTCATTAAATTAATGTTAAATTAAATTAAAATGTACACCCACACACACACACACCTTTTTATAGATGTTTAATGTTGTTAATATCCGGAAATATCAGCATCGACAACAACAACAGCAGCCAAGTACAATTTACACAGAAATATCCTATAAATACGGAATGTATCTTGAATCGGTGTAAAGAAAAACGTAAGAAAATATAAATCACACACTCACCGACCATTAAACACATAAAACAAAAACCAGCAGAAAGAAAAGCTAAAGAATGAAAAAAGATAACTCTGTTAAATGTTTGTTATGCATTTGTTTTTTTTTTATCTAAATTAATATTAAACTAATGTATTAGTGAATAAACTTGTGTACCTACATACAAAACAATGGATAACCATGGATTGTAAGTTGTTTTATTAAATATTTAAGGGATTTTTGGGGCTTACCGGTTGAGGACACTCCGTAACCTTTCATAGCCACCCCGCGGACTTGGAAGAGATTCATTGATGATTAAGTTTTTTCGAGTGCAGAGGTTCTTCTCAGTTATTAAAGCACTGATTTACACAAAAATGATCAAAAAGTGGCAAAAAATTATAAATCGAGTTTTCAATGCAGAAAAGTTCTCCATTAAAAAACCAAACCAGACTGAAATCGGTTGAGTTTAAGCCAAGTTACGATCAAAAAACCACTGAAGAAGTTCGCGTTTTTTTAGCAAAAAATTTACCAATTTTTTTTAAAGGGGTTTCACCGTCAAAATTTTTAAAACTTGGCAAAAACTTAGAAGTCGAGTTTTAAATGCAGAAATGTTCTCCATTAAAAACCAAGAAGAAAAAACCAAACCAGACTGAAATCGGTTGAGTTTAAGCCAAGTTACGATCAAAAAACCACTGAAGAACTTAGAAGTCGAGTTTTAAATGCAGAAATGTTCTCCATTAAAAACCAAGAAGAAAAAACCAAACCAGACTGAAATCGGTTGAGTTTAAGCCAAGTTACGATCAAAAAACCACTGAAGAAGTTCGCGTTTTTTTAGCAAAAAATATACCCATTTTTTTATGGGGGTTACACCGTCAAAATTTTCAAAAATTGGCCCAAAATTGGAAATCGAGTTTTAAATGCAGAAATGTTCTCCATTTCAAACTAAGAAGAAAAAACCAAACCAGACTGAAATCGGTTGAGTTTAAGCCAAGTTACGATCAAAAAACCACTGAAGAAGTTCTCGATTTTTGAGCCAAAAATATACCCATTTTTTTATGGGGGTTACACCGTCAAAATTTTCAAAAATTGGCCCAAAATTGGAAATCGAGCTTTGAATGCAGAAAAGTTCTATATTAAAAACCAAGAAGAAAAAACCAAACCAGACTAAAATCGGTTGAGTTTAAGCCAAGTTACGATCAAAAAACCACTGAAGGAGTTCTCGATTTTTGACCCAAAAATTTAACCATATTTTTTTTAAGGGGTTTCACCGTCAAAATTGTGAAAAATTGTTTAAAAAGTTATAAATCGAGTTTTAAAAACCAAGAAGAAAAAACCAAACCAGACTGAAATCGGTTGAGTTTAAGCCAAGTTACGATCAAAAAACCACTGAAGAAGTTCTCGATTTTTGACCCAAAAATTTAACCATATTTTTTTTAAGGGGTTTCACCGTCAAAAACTTAAAAAATTGTCAAAAATTTAGAAATCGAGTTTTAAATGCAGAAATGTTCTCCATTAAAAACCAAGAAGAAAAAACCAAACCAGACTGAAATCGGTTGAGTTTAAGCCAAGTTACGATCAAAAAACCACTGAAGGAGTTCTCGATTTTGGACCCATAAATTTAAGCATATTTTTTTTAAGGGGTTTCACCGTCAAAATTGTGAAAAATTGTTTAAAAAG
>VNJV01016889.1:0-72087 GCA_008042635.1 Drosophila nikananu
CAGGGTTGCAGACTTTGGAATCGAAGTGACTCAGACGGTCACAGATCAAAATAAATTTATCTAAAATGGAAGACGACATTCTGGCTATTTAAAAAATGAACGCGATTGTTTGGGTATAGATATTTTGGGTGGCTGCAATAACGCCCAGTGCAATAAAGCCCATGGGCGTTATTTCACAAAAAAAATGCAATAACGCCCATGGGCATTATTGCCAAAAAAAAATGAAATAAGGCCCAAGAATCTTATTTCACAATTTTCGTGGGCCTTATTTCACAAAAAATGTGCAATAACGCCCGCTGGCAGATCACACTATCTACTTTGGAAATTTGTCATTTATATTCTGATCTGCTCCGGAACATATCAAACAGTGCCTTAGCAGTGGCGTGAGCCACTGCTTTTACGGCGTTTCAAAGTTTTTACTGTAAAAGTTTTTACTGTTTGATATGTTCCGGAGCAGATCAGAATATATGTATGTCATTTATAATATATATGATTCTGATTATTCTGATCTGCTCCGGAACATATGAAACAGTGCCTTAGCAGTGGCGTGAGCCACTGCTTTTACGGCGTTTCAAAGTTTTTACTGTAAAAGCAGTGGCTCACGCCACTGCTAAGGCACTGTTTGATATGTTCCGGAGCAGATCAGAATATAAATGACAAATTTCCAAAGTAGATAGTGTGATCTGCCAGAGGGCGTTATTGCACTTTTTTTGTGTAATAACATACGCGAACTTTATTTCACAATTTTCGTGGGCCTTATTTCAATTTTTTTGTGAAATTACGCCCATGGGCGTTATTGCATTTTTTTTGAGAAATAACGCCCATGGGCTTTATTGCACTGGGCGTTATTGCAGCCACCCATTTATTTTATATACAATTAAAAGAAAAATACAAAAAAAGGTTTACTTTATGGTTCCAAGACTTCCATGAATCAACCGAAATATTAAAATTGGGTTTGCGGTGACCTCTCGAACTCCTTAAAACAAGAATCAAAATATATGTATTACTTGCACAAAGAGCTCTTTCGTACTTCCGTCTTAATATATGTATATATTTTGTATAATACGTATGAATCAATAGCATTTCAATCCCCAAAACCTTAGAGAAAAACGGTTCGATTCTATTTAAATCTGCATATCAACCGTGAAGACCCCAGCTCTCAGATACCCCTACGTTTGCCCCTGTCCATTTTTATTGCATCCCCCATTCGGCTGACCGCATTTTAGCTTCATTTACAGTTATTTGCAATGCCCCAACACAGCACTACGAACCGCGCCCACAAACCTACAAGCCTACAAACATTTTGCAGCATGTTTATGTCCGCTGCATTGTTCCGAGTAGTTTTCGCTCCTGGCCCGCTTTTAATGCAATTTATGGCAAGTGTTTGCCCCGGTTTCGGTTGCCATTGACCACAAAACGATCTTTTGTGATATGGCCAGTGCATGTGGGTGGGACTCTCCCAGTCTCTACAGTGGGATTGGGTTTTCATTTAAGCATGACTGGGCAGACAGGCGGTCGCCAACTGGCAGTTCTTAGTGGCCATGTCCGCGTCAATGTCGGCCAGATGATAATCATCAAACGAACGCCAAACAATTCTGCAATTTTGCATATTGCCATTGGATGTCCGTCCAGCTGTCCATGCGCTTGGATTAGCATCTGGTCTCGACAAAAGCTGCCAATGAGAGAGCTTCTACTAGGGAAAAATATATATTCACTTGAAAGGGTTCCACGATTTTTAAAAAGTGAAAAGTATGATTGCATTAAAAAAATTATATGAAAATGTATATCTATATAAAAGTATAGAATGCTGGAAAAGAACTTGACTTTGACCAGTTTTTGTGCCTTTGCTTTTCACATAAACTAAAGCGATTATCAACTATATTTTTAAAAAATTTAAATTGCTTTCTCTAACATGTCGATCAAAAGATCCGAACAATTTTTTACAACAAAACGGTATTAAGTCATCGGCTAATGGGGGCTTAAACAAAGATCATGCTTCACTCTATGATGATATCGCCTACTTCTTGTCAGCACTTTCATTGCCTTCGATGGTGGCATCCTGTTTATCCTGTTCGTTGGTATTCTCCACATCCTCACCCTGATTCCAACCGTCAATCTCAACTTGGATAATGGGATTGCCGTCCTTATCCAACACGGTACTGGGCGAACCAGCCGGCAGCGGTTTATCAGCCGTAACAGCATCCTCCAACGAAGACAACTGGTTCTCGGTCTTGCCCACTGGCTTGAAAAGGGATTGATCCAAAGACGAAATTGATTTGGCGAAACTGCGAGCAAACTCTACATCGCCCTTGGCTATATCTTCCAGATTGACGTCCACAACCACAACGCCGTCGACAACACGGGAGCGGTGCGCAGAGCGGTAAACCAGACCGGAGGCCACGTTGGAGCGAGCAGTCAGCCGGGTGACCAGATTCCGTTGGAGCCCGAACTTGTTCCTTAGCATCAGTAAGCGAAACATGGTTTTTGTAGTTGTATCTCTTTAAGCGTACTCGAGAGTTTATCTATATTAAAAAATGCGGCGTCAGAAAAATTGAACATTTAAAATAAAAGTTTCCTAAAATGATTACCTCTGTTTTTAATTTTAAAATTGGAAGGTCCTATCTACCCGAAATATTCAATATGACTGAAGTTCTCGGTCAGCTGAACAACTGACACAACTCGATTGGGATGAAGTTACTTTCAAGGCACACATGCTAAAAAAAAATCGAAAAAAAGAATTATTAAATCTATTTCGATATAACTAAATATGTAGTCATGTTCTGAAATAAAATCCAAGACTAATTCCTCTAAATTCCCACTGATAAATCTCATCTAAGTCCCACGCGTTTTTCAAACATTCTGTTCAAATACCGCTCAACTCCACCAAGATCTCGCTCAATTCCCGTCTAAACCACACTCAAATCAAAAACTCATTTCTTTAATATAATCCCCTCTAATATTTTTGTATTTCGATTTTAACAGAATAATGCCAATTAATTCGGATTTCAGTGAATGAAAGTCAACAGGCTAAAGTGCTAGTGGTCAATAAAATAGGTCCGGATCAAATTTGGAAAACATGAAGGTTTAAAGTGGAAGAAGGGAACCTAAAGTTGCCCATCTGTTTGGAAACGCCTACTCTTTGTCGAACTTGACGAGACGCGTGTCATCGCCGAGCTCCTTTATGTCCGCGGGATCTCGACGAAAGCGATAGGTGCCCACATCCTCGTTGGCCTTCACAGGCAGCTTCACCTTAATCCCCTTGTACTCCGTTTGGCCCTCTCGTACCTCCGGCACACGGAGCGCCAATTCAGACTTGTACTCATTATCGTTGCCGATGTCGACATCCTTGCTGTTCTTTTGCACCGTGGGATCATCCCCCTCCCAGCTCCAACCATCGATCTCTATGGAGTCGATTGGAGTGCCGTCAACGCCCATTATAGAACAAGGAACGGCCGTCGGCATTCCATCGGAATCAGGAGCTGATGGTTCTCCCTTCTCCGGATCCATTGGCTCACCCGCATCTTGAGAATCGTCCAGCGCCGACAAGGAGCTAAGGAAATTCCGACTGAACTCAAGATCATTCTTGGCCAATTCAAATATATTAATGTCCGTGACGGTGACTCCATCAACGCTCGTCGGTTGACCTGTTGAGCGACGAGGGCGACCAGAGGACATGATCGAGCGAGAAGTCAGCCGAGACACCAGACTCCGCTGCAGTGCCAGCTTATTACTCAACATCATCAAGCGGAACATGGTCTTCAGAGGCGGTGAAAATGCAATTATTTTTTGGTTGTAGACAAAAATAAAATAAACTTACGTTTTTGAAATATTTGATGTTACTGGAGTTTCCAAAGCAGACCGACAACTGAGCTGGACAGTATAATCAAATCGGTTGGAAGGACGTTGACTTCAAGGCCAATTCGTAACCATAAAAATATATCGAAAATATAAGATTACAGGTCATAAACAAGGTTTATTAATAATTAACAGAGTATAATAGGTACCCTTTTTAAAGGTAAACCAACTAGTTCGATTTTAACGCTTTCGCTTAGCGGCGCTTCCAACTGCCTTTCGCACTTTCCGTTTGCCCGAAGTCGAGGCCTCTGGTTTCTCCTCGAACGAGTCCTCCTCCTTGCCGGTGCGTACTTCCCGATTAACCTTGTAGGCGGAGCTCATCCGCTTGATGTTCTCCTTGTGCACCACTTCGTGTTTAACTATCCGATGTGGGTAATCGGTGCCCAGAACACAGCCATACGCACGCTGATCCGCCAGCGTGGCCTTCCAGGGCTCGTAGATACAGCTTTTGGGATATTTGGCTAGTTCCGGCACATACTTCCTGATGTAGTCGCCTTGAGGATCCGTTTTCTTGCCAAATGCCACCGGACTGTAGACCCGAAAATACTGATGAAAGAAGGCCGAGGCCGACAGCCACATCCAGTTGCCGGCGTTAAGCGCCCAGTCCTGATCGAGCAACAGCTGCTCAAAGACTCGCTGCCCTTCCTCCCAGCTGATCCATAGATCTCCTCGGGTGAGAAAGCAAGCCACTGCATGCCGGGCTAGATGGTGGATCCAACCTTCTTGGCGCAACTGCCGCATTATGGCGTCGATAAACGGATAACCAGTTCGACCATGGGTCCAAGCCTCCAGGTGATCGGGCTGCTCTTGCCAGGGAATCTGCAGGCAGTAGACGTTGCCCAGCATGCGATCGAAGTTGGGTTCGGCAGCGGCCACTGTGTAATAGAATTCCCGCCACATAAGTTGTCCAACCAGCGAAACGGGAGGCTGGGAGTGTTTTGACTGACGCTTGAGTATTTCCCTTAGTCTCTGATAAAACAGACGAGCACTGAGGCATCCGAACTTTAGGTAGGGACTCAGGACAGTGGTGCTCGGCTCCAGAGAATTGGGCGCTGTATTGGGCTTCTCGAAGCGGGCCACCCAAACCTCGTCCTTCAACGATTCGTCCATGCGACGCAGAGCCTCAGTTTCGCCTCCAGGAAACTTATTGGGCCCCAGTTCCTCTGGCCGCTTCACCAACTGCTCCATGGTTGGGCAATCGTAGGCAACTGCATCCTCCTGCTCCACGTCATCTTTGGGGGGCTCAGCTACCCCTTTTAATTTCTCAGGAACCTCTAGAACTGTGGGTATCTTAAGTTGGTCCACGATGCTCAAGAACTTCTGATAAGTAATCGGAGCCTTTCCCAAATTCTTCGCTATAACCAACTCTGGGTTGTAAACCGTGTGGGAGCAGTGAGTTATCACCTTGACACCCTCGGTCTTGGCCAATTTCTGGACCACTGCGTCTCTAGTCACTGCATAAGGCTCGATATCCGACTCAAAAGTCAAGAGTTCAACGCGCCAGCTCTTAAAGATACGAGGGAAAACTTCCGCGGGCTTTCCACGTACCACAAACAAACGGGAATTGAGTTTCCTCAGCTGCTCGTCCAAGTCCTGAAGGGTCTGCTGAAGGAATCGCCAGCGATTGGCCCCCACCTGCATCCAGTCGAGGATTCCGGGGTCAAGAATGAAAATCGGGCGGACGCAGAACTTTTGAGGCGCGGCGTTAGCGGCAGAGAAAATCTGCGATAGAGCCGGATTATCGTGGACCCGGAGACCTTTGCGAAACCAGTGGACCAGCGTGGATTTTTTGCCATCCATTACAACACGTGTCAACAGTTTATAACGGGGTTTTCTCGTTTAAGTGCGAGAACTGTTTTTTAAACGCACGCGCCTGATGCCAAAAAAATGTTTTGCCGCACCGTATAATCAGCTGTTGCCTAATGAAAATATACCGAGTTGCCATCCCCGTCGCGACCGATAGTTGGCAGCACTGATTGCCAATGAAATTATAATTATTTTTAACCAAATAAAACAACCAAATCAACGCCATTCGAACACCGCGACAGGCTAATAATATTCGCCAGAGAGTGGTAAGTCATCCGGAATCCCGCCCGAAAGAGCGAACGGCCGATTAACTGAGAGTCCTTCTCATTTTTATGGTGGCGTCAAAGGCGCAGCGTGAACGAGCGAGGAAAACACTGCGGAATCGCTTCAGTCCCCTGGGAAAACATGGACCTGCTCGACTCGATACTGAACGCCATGGACGCGCCGCCAGCCAACAATGAGCAGCAGAAAACGCTCATCAAGAAGCAGCGCGAAATGATGGAGCGAATGCAGAACAAGCAAAAGGAGGAGCTGCTCCGCTTCCGGAAGTATGTGGACGAACGGATGGGCCGGTTTGCCAAAGACGACAGGAAGTGCATTGAGTTCCAGCCCCTGGACAAGGTGCATCGCTCGGTGATACACGAAATAGCCGAAAACGGCGGCTTCATAGCCATGAGCTTCGGTCGCGAGGATGTGGACAGACACTCGGTGGTATACAAAAAGGAACACGCGCCCGGGGAGGACGAAGTCACGGCTCGGCGAAACGGCGACGGCTGGAACGCGGAGATAGCCAAAGAATACGCAGAGCGTCGGAGAGAGCGGCTGGCACAGGAGCAGAGCGACAAAAAGGCCTCCACTTCTGAAGCAGGCTCCTCTTCCGCGCCCGCAGATCAAGACGGCGCTGAAGTGAAGCCCACGACCAACTACAAGGCCAAGTACGCCCACCTCATCGGAGAGTCTGCCGCCCTGCAGGCGGCACGGAAGACGGAGACCAACCAAAGCTATGGGTTCGTGCCCAGCAAGAACAAGAAGGACATGCGTTCCATCGAACAGACTCTGGCCGATATTCAGGCCAAAAAGCGTCTGCGACTGCAGCAGCAACAGGAGTTGGAGCAAGAGCAGGACCAGGGGCAGGATGAGGCACCCACATCCACAGAGGACCCATGAAAACGCTGGGGGCTTATTAGTTTAAAGCTAGCTCAACTAACACAAGACTGTCATAACTCCAAGAAGGCAATTTTATCTTAATGTTGTTATTTTAGCCCTTTTCATATTGTATTGTACTATAAAAGGGTTCTTTCTGGTCCAATCAAAATCTGGAGGAATAGGAATTGATAGATCTTCTTTTACCAAAACATATATTTAACTTAATTTGCAGATTACCTGCTAGCCTTTGTTAAAAACCTGAAAACCCAAGATTCTATCATTTCTAGCCCACAAATTTTAACATAATTGCATCTAGGAGAAAACCTGGCCGATTATCATGTCTCATATAGGATATGTAAATCGAATGCCCTAATAACGTTTTTCCTACAAATGCCTACGTTTTGGTACAGTGACAGTCTTCTGCTAGTAGTGAGTCTAAGGATTAGTTTTGTTGATTCAGAGATTAGTCACATGCAAGGTCCGTCGACTGCCATGTAAATCATAAGAAATAAGCAATATAATTTGTTGGCCAATTAGAATGCGATAGTTAAAAGTGTTTAGGACAAGTCATGTATCCACGACAGCGTCCGACTCGCAATATCTATTTATATAATAAAACAAAATATAGAAACACATGGTGAGTTCGGAACATTTAAATTATCTCTTCACCATGCAGAAATATCGACATTCTTACCGACTGCTCCAGCTTGGCATGAGACTCGATGTTTTCGATAATGATAGTCCACACTATCGGTATTTTCCAAAGTATGAAACGAATTAATTCATTTTTGTATTTTTTTTACACTTAATGACTACTTTTTAAAACGTTTCAAAGCATAAATACAGCAGTCCCAAATATCGAAAAGGTTGAAAAAAAATAGTAATTTATTTATAATTTTCTTAAAGATAAAATTTTAAATATTTGAAACCAATATTACACACCCCCATTTAACATTAATACGCTTAGTAAATTACAAATATTAATATTACAATGTAAATAAAAGGTTAAATATAGGCGAAATATCGATAGTGGAAAATAATAATCGAGGTATCGCGCAGCACGGCCACAATAAATACTATTGATATTATCATCGATGTTTTCTTTATGTTTTAATTTCTACCACGTGTTGCACATGAGTTTTAAGGGATAAATGGAAATAAAGATGATTTCCACGAGGGAAAAGTCGGAATATAATAGATTCCGTGAAATCAAGAAACTTATGTTTAAAGGCCGCATATTACGATAAAATTAACGATGCAGCAGCGTGGGAACTTAACCCCCAATAACATGGCAAATATGAGACTTCTCATCCTCAAAAAGGTTTGTAGAACTTATGTACTAACAAAATTTTAATTCCATTATTTTGATGAGAACTTACGATAGGGACATCTGATGTCTATGACTGATTTATCTTGATAGTAGAACTGATTGCCAAAAACATTTCTTAATTATAGTTGTACATTTTGATGTATACACTAAAACGTATATCTTTATTTTTCTAGAGGATCTGACATTGTTGGAATTTACATACCTTCAGGAAAAGATGCTATCTAAACATCAAAGGTAATTATTTTTAACTTTCGAGAGGTTATAGAGGTTTCTATGATGAGAACTTACGATAGGGACATCTGATGTCTATGACTGATTTATCTTGATAGTAGAACTGATTGCCTAACAATTTCTTAATTATAGTTGCACATTTTGATCTATATACTAAAACGTATATCTTTATTTTTCTAGAGGAACTGACATTGTTGGAATTTAAATACCTCCAGGAAGAGATGCTAACTATACATCAAAGGTAATTATTTTTAATTTTCGAGAGGTTATAGAGGTTTCTGTGATGAGAACTTACGATAGGGACATCTGATGTCTATGAATGATTTATCTTGATAGTAGAACTGATTACAAATGTCATATTTTAATATTCTCAAAAAGAAAATTTAATTCTAATTAAGAATTCATTTCGTTTACAGATGTTTCTGCATTGTGACAGCCAAACAAGGAGGCACATCGACATGTTCCATATTTTAATGTTACAAAAATGAATTATAACTTCTGTTCTATTAAAAACATAATACAAAACTTTAATAAAAGAATTTTATATTTTATTAACAAAA
The DNA here is from genome assembly GCA_008042635.1 of Drosophila nikananu. Classification (NCBI taxonomy): domain Eukaryota; kingdom Metazoa; phylum Arthropoda; class Insecta; order Diptera; family Drosophilidae; genus Drosophila; species Drosophila nikananu. The sequence goes on from VNJV01016889.1 coordinate 8,929, forward strand.
CGGAATGTCAACTTGCTTGTACAGCTTCTGTTTTGCAAAGAACATTAAGAACCCGATTCGTGTACAACACAATTTAGTTAAATATGTAACGGCGATCAGACATAATGACTGACCCCCTTTGGGCTTGATAATTGTACTAATTTTTTTCATAGATTCACATTGAAATATTTTATTTTATATGGCTAAAATCAACTGATGTATTTTGTTTAATTAACTTTGTAGAGCCAGTGTCCACTGTACAAATATATTTCCCCAGGTTGGCAGCTCTATACCTCCAGCTGTTTGGCATTGATAACAATAAAACCCAAAACATTATATTTAGTATCAAAATTGCAACCGGCCCCGACCGGCCAGTTGACCAAATATGCTGCCCACCAAAACGGATTCCCGTCGCCGTCTCAACGTAGCGAACTCGGCGCCAGTAGTTGGGGAGTACGTCAAGGTGGTGGAGAACCAGTGCGAGACCGATGGCTTCGTTAGCGAACAGTGGGTAGAACCGACGATCCAGAGGCCAATACCCTGGAAGACAATCATCATTATCCTGGCGCTGTTTATCGGCGGCGTAGTGAGTATACTGTTTTTACTATAATCGATTCCAGGCGAAGACTCATAATTGTCTTGCATTTCTTTGTGTTCAGATCTGTCTAGCCTTCGCCACTCTCTATTGGGTGACGGAAACGGGCGATGAGCGGTCGGATCGAGTCTGGGCGCTGAGTATTATCGGGGCATTGACCTTTATCCCCGGAGGCTACTACGTGTACGTGCTGTCTTGCATCATCCTCAACCGAAACGGATTCACCATGGACGAGATTAGAAGGCTCGGCTGAAAGATGAAAGTGGAAACAAAGCACACAACAAATCGTCAAATAGAGTTTATTATTGCATTTAGACTACAAGTTATTCACACATTTCATTGGCATATAATTTCTTTAGCAACAATCTTAATGTTTGATACATGTTTGTGTGTATTGCCCCAGTAATTGTTGTATAAAAATATTTTTAAATACGAGCTTGTTATCAAAATGTATAATGCTTGGCGTGGCTTGTTTAGTGCGCGGAACATTTGCTATCTATATAAATACACCACGGCGTAACGCTTGTTTAAATATATATGTTTTACAGGCATAACCTATAAGATATATGTTATGTTTATGGCCATTTTTTCTATCAAGCATAAAGTACATACATACATTATATGTTTGAGCTTAATTATATACATGGTTTATACGTTTTTATTTTGTAACTAGTTTAGAGTTGGTTTCTTTACAAACAATTGCTTTTCGTGTGTGCTCTCTTATGGGGAAATACATAATTATCGAGGAATGGGTACATGTACACAATACATACACAAACATAATAACGAAATTATACTAGCGACAGTTAACAACAATTCACTGCTCCACAACGGTGACCTCAATGGGAGGAATGAACTTCCACACATGCGCCTGCTGCTCGTCGTAGCTGGAGGAGAACAAGTCCGATTGGCCGTCAGTTTCCGGCGGACAGGAACGGTTTTCCGACTGCTTTTGCTGCGGATTGCTAGAGCACTCTATGCTGGCCTTGAAGCGTCCGGGCGTAAAGAATATCACAGAGCATGTGTGCTGCCGCTGCTCCTGCTTCTCCAGCAGGGGAATTGCAATTCTGGGAAAGAGAGAGAGAGGTTTAACATCTTATCATTCTGAAATGTAGAGATATTTATAAGTGCTTACTTATTTGGTCCTGAAATGGCCACGCGTGTCTCCAGATTGTAATTCTCCATGCCGTTCAGGTAGTCCTGGTAAAACTTGATGCTCAACACCAAGTTCCTGAGCGGCTGCAGGGATTGATTGGCCAGTTGAATGCTGAGGAGCGAACGCTGGCCCACCGTGCACACTATCTCACTATGCGGCTGCACAGGCGTCTCCTGAAAGCTTATGGCTGAAAACAACAAAAAAATTAACCCAGAATCGAAAAAGGAAAACCTACAAAAACTTACACCACTCCAAAGGCGAAACAGCTGTCAGGTCCACCATGGACTGGGAGAGAACTATCCCTCGAAGCGATGCTATTCCCTGAATATCCGTTCCAGTTAGCAGCCAGTTGATTTTCACCCGTTCAGCTATGTGAATTGAGCATAGTTTGCTTAGGGCATCGTTAAACGACAGAAGCTGCGTCCGAAAGCATAGTTCTAATGGGAAGATTATTCTTGAATTATAATTATAATAGCTAAAAGCCTAGGCCATACCCCTTTCCAAGTTCTCTGCCACCTCTGCCGCGCGGGCGGCAACCACTTGCTCTAGCGAGCAGCGATCCACGGGTATTGGCACTCGGCAGCTCTCTTTGGCCTCTATGAGTATGTTCTTGGTGTCCGTGTAGTTAAGGGACATTTCTTGAGCGGTCAGGTTGGAAATGTCCAGCACCAGGTAGAATTGAGAGGCTCTTTGCGATGGGATTCCAAATAATAAATTGTTCTGTTACCAATGTTAACATTACTTACACTTCGGCGGGTAGAACGTCCCAACTAGTGATCTGTGCGCTCGGCAAAAGTTCCAGGTTAAAGGACACTGCACACTGGCGACAATATCCCGACGTTAGAGCTTCCCCGCCCGAGTACTTCAACCGCACTTGTGCCTCTATGTGCTGGGAATACTGCGATCCCAGACTGGACGGTCCTGCGCCTCCTCCTCCTCCTCCTCCTGGCTGCAAACTCAAAGCAGCCAGCGAGTGCTGACCGGCCGAGATAGTAGAACGAAAACTAGAATTCTGCGGCTCGTGGCGACGATGTTGCGGCGAACCGACCCTCGAAGGCAAGCTGGCGTGCCCCGAGGTGGACATATTGGAGTAAGGCGTGAGGGAAGCAGCTCCATAATCCCCACCAGCAGCACCGGAAAGCACCGAGGGCGGTGGCTGGGGACAGACAAAGTCCGCTTCGGCATAAATGTGCAGATCAAAGTCGATCGAACCCAGCGGAGGCACTGGCAGCTTTGCCTGCAAAGGAACAGCGATTATTTATGATTTCTCAGCATTTGTTAGGACAGAAATTACCTTTATTGCCTCTTCGTCTATCCGGAAAATCTTCTTTTGCAGCTCCTGCTCCACATTCGAGTTAATGCTCACTTCCAGGTACTCCAACGGCAGTGTGGTGCTTTCGTTCGTAATTGTTATCGTGCAGCTGGAGGATTCCCCATTGTACAGAGTCAAGCTGGCCGAGGTAACCACTATATCGGCACTGTTCATGTTGCTGAACGTTGCGGTCTGAGGCAGGGATGTTTTCACCTCGATGCGGGGCAGGGCGGGTATCACATCCACCAGATAGTTGGGCGGAAAGCTGCGACCTCGCATATGCTTCAGTCGGCAGTTGGATTTAACGCCGAGCGTGTGAGTGCTGTAGCCTTGAAGGTCCAACTGTCCTGTCTCAATGGGCGTGCCATGGAGCGACACATAGGTGGGCACGTGTGGCTGCAGGACAATCGTCTGGGGCAGGGACTCGAACACCACACCGTTTGTCAATAATCTCATGTCGGTGACGGCCAGTTCAAAGGGCAGAGGGTTGCGCAGGCGCACCGTGACCTCGCTAAGATCGTTTTGAACCCACAGAAAAGCTGAAAACAGGTATATAGATTTTTAAGAGACTTATTTTCGTTATTATCGCTAACTCACCTATTTTATTCTTGTCCTTTTTCTTGTCCCTGCGGTCCACAGAGTTGAAGTGTATGGGCGTGAAGAGAAACGGGCCACTGTCTGCCTTTGCCACCTTTATTCGCAGCGGGCGCAGGTGGGCAGGCAAGTCCTTGACCTGACAGTCGAGGCAGTAGGGCAAATCTGTGAGATTAGCGGGAGGTATCACAGTGCCATTCTCCAGCACCAAAGGAACAGGTGAGCCCTCACATTGGGCACTTAAATTCTGCAAAAGTTCCAATTAATTATTGAATTTTTCTTTGAGAATCTATTGGGGACCCACCTGTAGTTGCACAGCCATTTCGCTCTGCTCCGTGGGCGACATATTATCCCATTGGGTCTGCAGCAGGAAGGTCATATGCCGCGTTGCCAGGGCAGAGTGCCCCAGTCGCCTGGCGGCCGTTATGAGGGTCTGGACCAAGTCGATCTGCAGCGCCGGCCAGCCGGCAGCATTCTCCAACACCTCAAGCGGATCCAGACACAGCAGGTACCCGGTAAAGCTGCCCAGCATCAGCCGATAGCTCTGATTCCAATCCGGGGCCTGGCTGCCCTGCTTGACGTGCTGTAGTGCCGCCAAGCGCTGGAAGTAGGCTGCCTTTCGCTGATAGCCGATCTGCTGGTACAGCTCCGTGATGATCTCGAATCTCTTTACCTTCTCCGCTTCGCTCATACTCAAATTAATGTAGAGGATATTCTGCAGGAACATGGCCACATCCAGGGGACGGTTCTGCTCTATGCAAATCCGCGAGGCCTTCAGGGCCGCCTCCGTTTCAATGGTAGCTGCATGCCTATATTTGCTGTAGTTTATGATGGCCTTGCGATAATAGTTGGTGATCTCCTCGGCCTTTAGTATATTCCCCGGCAAATCTCCGTTCCGCTGGTGTCCTGGAATGGGTGCCGCCGATATTGTCGATGTGGAAGAGGACGACGACGTGGAGGGCGTGTCCGAGGCGGAGGAATTAGTTGCTGTCGTCACAAGGGAAGATACCGAGGAGCAGGAAGATGAGTTTGAGGTCACGCGCTGCGGTGGCGGCTGAGCAGAGTCCACATTGTTGGCGGTGGATTCCCCTGCACTGACCTTCTTGGTGGCATCGCTGGCCCGCCACTTTTCCGGGGTGTTCTTTAGGGGCGATGTGCCTGGAAGGGAACAGGGAAGTGAGCTTAAGAGAATGGAATCTATTGGATATCTACTCACCAGCTTCTTGAAGCGAAGAGTTCCGGTGCAGCGTCTCGATCTCCCGCATCTGCGGATACAGCAACATCGCGGAGGCGGCACACAGTCCCTCCTCGGAGGCGCCCACCCATAAGGAATCGCCCACCGACTTCAAGGTCTCGTTCGCATTGTGGTACAAGCTCAAGGCGTCATCCACCAGGCCCGCCTGCAGCGACAGGTCAGCCAGGTTCTTCATCACACGTCCCACGCACCTCTTTCGATTGTTCCTCGACTCCATGTCCAGGCCGACAAAGTCGCGCTTCTCGAAGGGCGCCAGCAGCAGGCTCACCTTGTCTGCCTTCTCGCGTGATCGCTCCAAGCGCCTCGATTCCAGGACCCAAAACAAAGCGCTGGCAAAGTCGCCAATCCGGGATTCGAGATCCGCACAATTATCCTGTTCGCGATAGAAGAATGCCTGCGATCTGAAGTTCGAGGGCGTGGTGAACTCTTCCTGCAGGCGACGACCGCCTGTTAGCGGTGCCTGACCCTCGCCAATGGTATCCAACGGTGGTTCGTCGGGCCCAAAGAAAATGGCACGGGATTCGTATAGGGTGGAGCCGTAGCGCACCTTCAAGGACTCGTGTTGGCGGCAAAGCTCGTTCAGCTCCGTCTGGTTGTCGAAACGGCCAATGGTGATGAGTCCCAGCAGGCGACGATGCGTCTGAAAGTCGCCCCAGTCGTTGTGCTCCACCGGATGGTCATGGACGAAGCGTATCCAAATGGAACGCGGATTGCCAGCGGAATCTGCGTAAAAAGGGTAATTTTAGAGGCGAACTTCAAGCAACTAAAAGGCACCCCAGTTCCTCCAGCTTACCATTCACCCGGATGTGGCTGACACGTCGCACTTTCTCAAACGCCCGCTGCAGGACGCGGGCTCGCGACGGTCCCACACCCCGGAGCAGCACCAGCAGGCAGCTGTGGTGCAGCGCGCTCTGCTCGTAGTCCGGCCGGGACATCGCTGGCTCCACGCCACCACCACCGTGCGATAGCATCAGGCCAACGGCCGCACGCATCTACTCCGCGCGGCTCCAAGTGCCAGTCGCAGTTCCAGTGCCTTGTGCCCGTTGACACTTCCCTTGGCATCTGTCCCGTGATCGACGAGTGCCTCAGAGGCTGATCATTTCACTGCCAAGATGGAATAGCTCTGGATTTTGCCTGTGGTTTCTGTTGTTGTGGAGGAGCCTCGGCCTCCTCCCCCTTTTTTGTTCGACGAGTCGCGGTGCTTTCACCTCGCTTTTCTGCTGCTTTCAGGGCACTTTTCTAGTGCTCGGGCCACGCCACATCAAGCCTGATGTCGGCCACACGGGGGAGATATGGGAAATCTCTTCCAATCGTTATGTAAATAGCGTTTAAAGCGCTGAAAACAGTTTGCGAGTCTGGTTTTTGCGAAGAAATTGTCCAATCAGTGCTGTGAAATGCAAATTGCAAAGATTGTCAGCGCGGCAGGGTCACACTGACCAATGAGTGCTGCAGTGTGGCCAGTTTCGTGGAAACAGCTGCTTCTCAGCTGTTGCAATAAAAGGTTAACAAAATGGAATTTCGGGTTTTAGAACTATTTAGCGGCATTGGTGGCATGCATTATGCCTTTAAGTGTGAGTAAGTGAATAAACAAGCCTGTAAACATAACATAAATCCACACAAACCCTACAGATGCCCAACTGGGGGGGGAAGTAGTGGCAGCCATGGATGTGAACACTGTGGCCAATGCGGTTTACGCTCATAATTATGGATCCAAACACGTGAAGACCAGGAATATCCAGAGCCTGAGTGCCAAGGAAGTGGGAAAGCTAGATGCCAACATGCTGCTGATGTCGCCTCCCTGCCAGCCCCACACCCGCCAGGGATTGCAGCGGGACACGGAGGACAAGCGATCCGACGCACTTACCCATCTCTGCGGGCTCATACCAGAATGCAGTGGTCTCCAGTACATTCTTATGGAAAACGTTAAGGGATTCGAAGGCTCTCAGGCCCGAAACCAGTTCGTCGTAGCCCTGGAGCAGGCCGGATTCTATTGGCGAGAGTTCATACTGACGCCCACACAGTTCCACGTTCCAAACACGCGACATCGCTACTACTGCATTGCTCGACGGGATCAGGACTTTCCCTTTCCAGGTGGCAAGATCTGGGAGCAGGTGCCCGTCGATATTATCCCAGATCAGCCGCTTTCCCGGATCTCGGAGATTGTGGAAGAAAATGTTTCTAGCGGCTTTCTAGTGCCCGATGATGTATTATCGAAAAGAGTCCTCGTTATGGACATAATCCACCCAGAACAGAGTAGATCCATGTGCTTTACCAAGGGCTACACGCACTACACAGAGGGCACGGGCTCCGCCTTTACGCCTCTCTCGGAAGAGGAGTCGCATCGAATATTTGAACTGGTCAAGGAGATCGATGCCAGTAGCAGCTCAGAGTCTCTGAGGTCCGAGGAGGTGGTGAAGCGACGGATGGATCTGCTGCATCAAATAAAACTTCGCTACTTTACGCCCCGGGAGGTGGCTCGTCTGATGAGTTTTCCCGAGGAATTCGACTTTCCCGCCGAGACAACCAATCGACAGAAATACCGCCTCCTGGGCAACAGCATAAATGTTAAGGTTGTGGGAGAATTAATCAAATTATTGACCACCGTGTAAATGTTTCATATAACAGGAAATCCATAAGTTAATTAAGGTTAAATAAGACCAATAAATTTTTTTGAAAAAATGGGTCACATTTTTGGTTTAAAAATCGCAAACCCTGCAACGGTTTTTTGATCATAACTTTGCTTAAACTCAACGGATTTCAGTTTGGTTTGTTTTTTTCTTCTTAGATTTTAATGGAGAACTTTTCTGCATTTAAAACTCGATTTCTATTTTTTGGCAGATTTTTGACAATTTTGACGATGTAACCCCTTTCATTTTGTTGAAAAAAATGGGTACATTTTTGGCTCAAAAATCGCAAACTCCTTCATTTTTTTTGTGGTCGTAACTTGGCTTAAACTCAACGGATTTCAGTCTGGTTTGTTTTTTTCTTCTTAGTTTTTAATGGAGAACTTTTCTGCATTTAAAACTTCTTATCTAATGTTCATCAAATCAAAAAATTCCGAGTAACGAGTATAAAGAGCGGTCAGACTACAAAAGAATAATTATTTTTGCGCTGCGTGAAATATTTAAGAACTGGATACGGAGCTTAAACATTTTTGCGCTGCGTGAAAATATCGTCTGGTATTTTTAAGTATTTCTGGAATTTAACGCCAGCGACGGTCACACAGTAACTGACTCAGAAGTTGAAGAAGAAGCAGAAACACTTAATTTTTCCACGACGAAACTGGCGATTTTCGACCGATTTGAACCGCAAATCGGGCCGCAGCTAGCCGGAACTAACACCGTGAGTTTGCCAAAACACAGAGTTCGCGTCGTGGAACAACACAAAAACCAGGAGCCGCCCCGCTAGGATTACCGGATCCCACAAGACCAGCAGAGGCCCAGCCCAGCGGCAGTATCAACAGAGTGGAGAGGTGGAGAGCGGAGAGTGCGCAACCGAGGAGAGCGGAGAGTGGAAAGCGGAGAGCGGTGAGCGGAGCGAGAAGAGAGGTCAGCAAACCCGTAATTAAGAAAAAGTAGACACGTACCAAGATGTCATCCGGCGACTTTGGGAATCCGCTGCGGAAGTTCAAGCTCGTTTTCCTGGGCGAGCAGAGCGTGGGCAAGACCTCGCTGATTACCCGCTTCATGTACGACAGCTTCGACAACACGTACCAGGCGACGATCGGCATCGATTTCCTGTCCAAGACCATGTACCTGGAGGACCGGACGGTGAGGCTGCAGCTGTGGGACACGGCCGGCCAGGAGCGCTTCCGCTCGCTCATACCCTCCTACATACGCGACTCCACCGTCGCCGTCGTCGTGTACGACATCACCAACACGAACTCGTTCCACCAGACTTCCAAGTGGATCGATGACGTGCGCACGGAGCGGGGCAGCGACGTCATCATCATGCTGGTGGGCAACAAGACGGATCTCTCGGACAAGCGCCAGGTCTCCACCGAGGAGGGTGAGCGGAAGGCGAAGGAGCTCAACGTGATGTTCATCGAGACGAGCGCCAAGGCCGGCTACAATGTCAAGCAACTGTTCAGGCGTGTGGCGGCGGCGCTGCCCGGCATGGATTCCACGGAGAACAAGCCCTCCGAAGACATGCAGGAGGTGGTGCTGAAGGACTCGCCCAACGAGACGAAGGATCCCGAGGGCGGCTGCGCCTGCTAGAACTAGCTGAACCGATCTTATCCAAACCCGAGCCCAAACCCAATCCAATCCAACCCTGAATCCCCTCGAGAAAAAGATGATGAAGATGAGCAGCAGGCCCAGCATTTCACAGCATTTTCACACACACGCGCTGGCAACGGGTGGTGTATACTGTACACACAGGTGTAGGTGTATGTGGCTGGACGCTGGACCAGCTGGATTCCGGGACTCCGAGCCGGAGCGCGCCCCCAAACATCTACAATATATACACACACACATCCACAACTTTACGTTTAAGTTAATTTATAAAGTAAAAAATGATAGCAAAGGCAAAAAATAGACTAAAACCAAACATTTAACGAAATCGGCTAACTAATTAATAATGTTAATTGCGCCGGCCCCGGCAGGCGATAGCTAATCCCGAGCGTAGGCGATATGCGAACTCATTGACACGAGATCAGGGATCAAGATCAGAGTAATATTTGCGAGTTAGCTTAACCCCAGACAAGAATATAGTGTTGTGCATTTCCGATACCCAAACAAAACCGACCGCAGTTTCAAGTACTTATGTCAGGCCAAGCGTTGCCCGAACGGATCCGTACAGATCCTCCGACATTCCAGCATTTCGGCATCTCCTGCAGCGGCTGCAACGATGATGATTAACTCAAGACACCCAACAACAACCGTAGATACCACGCAGCCAGCCTTTGTGTTCTCCGGGCACACGTAGTTTCCAATTTTAGACCCCGTCTGTGCTCCGTTCTGTTTTGCGGCTTTTGTTTCGTCCACATTTTGTTTTTATAGCACAGCGAGCGACTGCAAAACTGGAAGTACTTTGGATGGCATAGGACTTGGCCACGTGCATCTTATGAATAAATATACACAGATATATAATATGTATTTTTATGACAACAGAAAGAAAAACTAAAACAGAACAGACAGCAGGCAGGCAGCACGAGCTGAGTAAAACACTTAACAATATTATTAACGATTTTTGCTTCGATTAGCGAGAGAACTTTGTGCATTTTTTACGCGAAAAGCATAAGCTTACAAAATTGATAATTGAAATAAAAACATACAAACTATGGATGCAATTTTTAATAAATCAAATTATGAAGAAAATAAAAGTATACACAATATTAGCAATAAATTAAAAGAAAAAACAAAAAAACAAACTCAAATCATGACTCATTTTCACCACATTTACGATTTCCCTCTCCCTCAAAAAGGGGTTCAACGTTTTTGGGGCACCGTATCTTATCGCATTCCATTCACACGTTGAAAATGGGAACTGAATAGCGGCATGATGGGTCCAAAAATGCTGACGAAGTCGATTGATTTCCCTATATAACAATTACCATGTAAAAAGCTTAGATTGGTTCGATGTTCCTGGAAGCTTACATGTCACCTATCTGCATTTAAGCGTTTATTACACATTTATTACATCAACAATTATTATTTATGCATAGCTCCGATTTTATGCCAAACAAGAAAGGAAGCTGCTTCGGCACACTGAAGTTTGTATACGCTTGCTTTCATTTTTGTTCAACTTTAAAACTGCTTACGTGTTTAATTTATTTATTTTTTAGTTTCATTGCTCCCCTGATCTCTCACATTGCTCCCCGATCCCTACGATGAATATTGTCCACCCTTTTTGATATCATACACATTTATATATAAAAGAAAGGACGATTCAACATATAACAATCCTCAAGTAAAAGCGTCATAGAAATTACCTCATACAAAAATACAAGACAACTTCACCTTCATTCAATTCAAAATACAAAAGAATGACTAATCAATCAGTTTTGGATTTGGTTTTTATTTGTGATTTCCGGTTTCATAAGCGTCGTAAATACATAGAGAAAGAACAAAAAATGCGGTTTTGCTTTGCTATGCAAAAAATAAGTATACGTTTAGATAAATAGTGCAAACTTTGAGGAGGTTGTGTTGCGTGCCTAGAAGTTGTCCTCGTTGGTAATGAACTCATCGCGAATCTTTTGCAGCTTGGTAATCAGTTCTGCCACCGACACCTCGCCATGGACCTTGTTGTCCCGCGTGCGCACATTGACGGTGTTCGAGGAGCGCTCCTTGTCGCCCACCACCAGGATAAAGTTGAACTGGGCCAACTGAGCATTTCGTATCTTCTTGTTCATCGTATCCCCAGCGTCGCAGTCAGCCTCGCTCATGAAGCCGGCGTCGTGCAGCTGATCCCGCACCGTCTGGGCGTACTGGTCATAGGCCGGTCCCACTGGCACCACCATAACCTGGCGGGGCGACAGCCAGAAGGGCCACTTGCCGGCATAGTTCTCCGTAAGGATGGCGATCATGCGCTCCACGGAGCCAAGGATGGCGCGATGGATGATCACCGGCTTCTTTTTCTCGCCATCGTCGGCGATGTAGCTGAGATTAAAGCGAATGGGCAGCTGGAAATCCAGTTGAATGGTGGCACACTGATGGGCACGCTTCAGAGCATCCATAATGGTAATATCAATCTTGGGTCCGTAAAAGGCACCATCACCGGGGTTCTCCTTCCAGGGCATGCCGAACTCGTTGAGCGACTCCGCGAGCGCCTTTTCCGCATCGTTCCACTGCTCCAGCTCACCCAGATAGTTCTCAGGCCGTGTGGACAGCACCAGCTGGAAGGAGAAGCCGAAGATGGTGTAAACGTGCTTCAGGAATTCCAGGCAGCCCTTCATCTCGCTCTTGATCTGCTCGGGGGCGCAGAAGATGTGCGCATCGTCCTGCTGGAAGCGACGCACTCGCGTCAATCCGGTCAAGGCGCCAGACAGTTCGTTGCGGTGCAGCACTCCAAAGTCGGCCATGCGCAGCGGCAGCTCGCGCCACGAACGGTTGCGGTTATCGAAGATGAGACAATGCCCGGGACAGTTCATGGGCTTCAGGGCGAATTTCTCCTTCTCCGCCTCGAAGGAGAACATGTTGTCCGCATAGTGCTGCCAGTGACCAGATGTCATCCACAGCTTAGCATTGTAAATGTTCGGTGAAATGACCTCCTGGAAGCCGCGCTTCCTGTACTCCGCCTTGATGAAGCCCATCAGGGTGTTGTAGATGTGAGCTCCGCGTGGCTGGAAGAAGCACGAGCCCGGCGACAGCTCGTGGAAGAAGAACAGCTCCTGCTCGCGGCCAATCTTGCGATGATCCCGCTTAGCAGCCTCCTCCTGCAGCTTCTCCCACTCCTTGAGCTGCTTGGGATCGGGGAAAGAGATGCCGTAGACGCGCTGCAGAGTCTCAGCGTCAGCCTTACCCTCCCAGTAAGTGGAGGAGTTCTTGGTGACCTTCAGGGCCTTCACCTTGCCGGTGTGACGGACATGGGGTCCGCGGCAGAGATCGATCAGAGAGCCGCACTTGTAGACGGTGGTGCGATCCGTGGTGACCTTCTCGTTCAGAATGCGCACCTTGAACTCGTTGTACTTGAACATCTCAAGTAGGTCGGACTTCTTCATCTCCAGTCGCTCGAAGTTCTGCTTCTCCTTGACGATTTGCTTGACCAGGGACTCCATGGTGCCGTAATCGTTGGTGGAGATCTGTGGGAAGAGAACATACATTTAGCAAAGCTGCTAATCTCTTTTAAGTTTTTTTTATTACTTACACCCTCTCCCTCCAAGTGCATGTCGTAGTAGAAGCCACTCTCGATGGGCGGACCGTAACACAGGTGACCACCGTAGATGCGCTCCATGGCCTCGCCCATAATGTGCGCAGAGCTGTGCCAGAAAACGGCCTGCGCCTCTGGATCATCGAACTTGAGTAGCTGCAGGGTGCAGTTGCCCTCGAGGACGCGGTCAAGGTCCCACACCTCGCCGTTCACCTTGGAGATGATGGTGTTGTCTGCCAGACCCTGGCTAATGCCACGTGCGACTTCATAAGGGGTGCTCTCCCAGGAGGTGGCATCCACTTGCTTGCCATCGGGCAGCGTAACCTTTATGGGCTCCCGGGTCTTGGCCGCCAGTTCGGCCTCGTATTCCGCCTTGCACTTCTCCCAGAAGACATTACGCTCCTCAATGTACTTGGGCCAGGGATTAAGTTCTGCGGGGTTATTACTTGAATAAGTGGGTATTCCAGACGGGGATTTATAAGAGAGGCTTACCCTTGCGAGTGTCGCCACCGCCGGCGCTAGCAGGTTTCTCCTTTTTCTCCTTCTTCATCTTGGCCGCCTGCAAATCCATGTGCGAAAAATCAATAAGTTTTAGTTTCAAGTAAAGAATTTAGGCTACGTATGCAGGAATTGGGTATGTCTTTCGCTATCTCTCGACTGGTTCTGACTGTTTGAACAATTGTGGAAACATGAGTTTTTCGGCAACCTATATTTTTATCTTTCCGCTTCTTCTGTACTTTTAGCTGATGCAATTGGGTGTCACATTTACGAGAAGTAACGATCTTAGAATAAGTGTTAGTGACGTCACAGCAGCCGGCACTGATTCAATGCACTCACAAACACACACACACTCGCAGGCCGACACACACACCCACAGAAAACAATTACACGTGCCAGCAGTAAGGGGAGCTTTGCAATTTAAATCGAACGAAAGTTATTAACAATTGGAAACACCAACCAAAGTTGCGTAGCACCGCTGCTGCTGTTGTTGTTGTGGTTCTTTCTGGTATTGTTGTTGTGTTGGCTGCGTCTGAATTTTCGGCACCACCGCCACTGCTCTTTGGCAAATGCGGTTCAAGTTGCTACACTTTGTGGCGCTATACAGCGCTATTTTAAACATAACTCCGCTATCTAGCACTTCCCATACACTCGATAGATGTTGGTAAAGAGTTTAACATGCCTTTTGCTTGTTTAAATCCAAGTTATTCAGTTCCGTCACCACGTTGTCGCCCATTTTTTACGAAATAAATTTACCAGAGAGCGAGACAGATAGAGAGCTGCAATGTGCCCGGTTTGTGTTTTATAGTTCTAATATTCAGCGATAACCTGGTCACACTCAAATGGTTACCTGCGAAAATAACGGTCAGCTGTTGGCGCTTTGGCGCCAGCTCGAGTTCGAAAGTGGCCCCGTTTCGAGTCCTGCCATTCGGACTCTTTATCGATTTTCTCCCAGTGCTGACATAATTTCTCGCCATCGAGGGCAGTCGTGTTTACCTTGCGTGCTCCGCTTAGAACTCACCGAAACGGGCTGAAAATTTCGTTCGTCGCGTTCCCGGAAACGGCAACAAGATTGCACATTTACTGGAAAACCCCCTGCATCACGGCAACGGTGGAACGGCGGATCGTCTTGGCGTAGACTTCGAGTTCTACAACGTGGCCTCCAAGGTGCACCCGAGTCCGGGGGCGGCGCGCAGCGTGTGGGCGCTGCCCCTGACGGCCTCCTCCTCCTGCAACATGGTCGTGGCGGAGGAGGATGGCCATGCCCACGCCGACGACATCCATTTGGACCACCGTCCGCACTCGCCGCCGCTAACGGGACGCGGTCCGGGAGGCGGTCATGGTGGCGGCAACGAAGACCACGAGAACGTGCTGCTCTTCGAGGGACTGGACGGGGCGACGACCGTCAATTTGGACGACATATTCGACATCATCAAGAACGGCGAGGTCAGCGAGGTGGAGAATCTGGTGGACAAGTTTGGCATGGAGTGCCTGTCAGCGAGGGATAGGCACGGCTACACCCCGGCTCATTGGATAGCCCTGAACGGGAACGTCCAGTTGATGAGGTACCTTATCGAGCGCACGGCTCCCATTGATCTGCCTTGTCTGGGAACCCAAGGCCCGAGGCCAATTCACTGGGCTTGTAGGAAGGGCCACGCCTCCGTCGTGCAAGTGCTCCTGCAGGCGGGCGTGGCCGTCAATGCGGCGGACTTTAAGGGATTAACGCCACTCCACCTGGCCTGCATGTACGGACGGACAGCCACGGCTGCCTATCTCCTGGGCATGGGAGCCCTGAACAACCTGACGGATATCAATGGCGACACGGCACTCCATTGGGCGGCGTACAAGGGACACGCCGATCTGATGCGCCTGCTCATGTACTCGGGCGTGGAGCTGCAGAAAACGGATAACTTTGGATCTACGCCGCTGCATCTGGCCTGCCTCTCGGGGAACATGACCTGCGTGCGCCTGCTGTGCGAGAAATCCCAGCTGGACTTGGAGCCGCGCGACAAGAACGGTAAGACGCCGATTATGCTGGCTCAGGCGCACCAGCACCAGGACGTGGTGCGACTGCTGTACGGGGAGGTAAAGAAGAAGTCCCGCTGGATACCCTCGGTATCAGAGAGCTGGGGCTGGCTTTTCGGAGGAGCCGGTGACTCGAAGGGGCCACTGTTCCTGTTCCTCTTCTCGGTGCTTCTTTGGGGCTATCCCATGTACATGATCCGGGCAATTCCGATCACCTGGAACATCCTGCGTCGCTCGCACTACTGCTTTATCTACTGGAACGCCGTAATGTGGATCAGCTGGGCCATAGCAAACCGAAGGGATCCTGGTTACATTCCACTCAGTTCGGACGCCTACTACCGGGCCATCAAGCAGATTCCGTACTTTGACAAGCTGAAAAAGCGGAACGTGATGCTGACCCGGCTGTGTCACAGCTGCCGGTGCCTTCGCCCGCTGAGGGCCAAGCACTGCCGAGTGTGCAACCGGTGTGTCTCCTACTTTGACCATCACTGCCCCTTCATCTACAACTGCGTTGGTCTGCGCAACCGGATGTGGTTTTTCCTCTTCGTTCTCTCGGTGGCCGTCAACTGCTCTTTCACAATCTACTTTGCCTGCTACTGCGTCATGATCGAGGGATTTACGATGCTGTATGTTCTGGGGCTCATCGAGGCGGTGGTCTTCTGCGGTCTGGGCTGGATACTCACCTGTACTTCGGTGGGTTTTTTGGGATGGGAATATGAAAGATGTGTACTTCATCATGTCCCATTTTCTATTGCAGATCCTTCATGCGTGCATGAATCTAACTACGAACGAGATGTTCAACTACAAGCGCTATCCGTATCTGCGGGACAAGCGCGGTCGCTACCAGAATCCGTTTTCGCGCGGCCCCATCCTGAACCTGCTGGAGTTCTTTGTCTGCCTGCCGGACAGAGGTGATGACAACGATCTGCTGCTGGAGGATAACATTTGATTAAGGATCTAGGATCGAGCCCCCGCTCGACGGCGCAAACTGCCCGTGCGTGGATAATGAAGATAGGTGGCAGCCGGCGACGACCCACTCGGGTAGGCTGCCCCCAGGCTTAGTGCTTACTTCTGCGCGTGTTTTATCATCTACAATTGCAATCGAAGGATACCACAAAACGACGAGGGGAGCCTGAAACTTGATTCCATTATATCATAAGGAAGGTATCAACGTACCCCCTCCAACCGCGGTCCTTTCGCTTTTTTAACTCTAGCCTTGGATAAGAATAATACGCTTCTCTTGTTAGTCTTTTTTGTACAAAATTGTTATGTATAAAATGTGTTATTTAATGATCTCTATATTATATAATACCTAATATAATAATAAATGGTGTGTAAATGTTCACTAAATGTTCAAGTTGGCTCATGTCGTGTTCGGGAAATTGCACAAGTAATACTAGCAGAAGATCAGATCGGAGAGAATAGTGGGTACACTTTGGCATGTATCTTGGGTGAATATATATGAATGGGAGAAGTCTAGAATCGGATACCTTTTTCAGCCCTCGAAGCAAAAGTCATAGTTCTCCGGGTCCTCGGGTATGGGCGGCGGATCCTTGCTGATGTCGACGCCCTCGGTGTCTAGCAGTCGCAGTTTTATCTCCATCGAAAGCAAGGTGTCAAAGTCCTCGTTCTTTTGCTTGCTGTCCATCGGCTGTCCCAGCAGGGCATTGATTCCATCTGTCCAGTAGTTGAAAATGCTTTCGTCCGGCGCCACAAAGTCCAGGGTAGAGTGCTCCATGTTCTCGAATGTTATGGAAAAGGCCAGATTAACGGCCGACTTGCGAGTGCGAGCCTCCTTCATGTGAGGACACTCCTTGCCCTCCAGCAGCTGCTTGATCTCGCTGATGGGCAACTTCTTGGGCAGCTCCTCCAAGGTGGGTATGGTTTTCTCATCGCAATCCCCGTAGTGGATGACCTTGTGGTTGGGCGAGAGTCGGGCATACCAGAATTTGTCCTTTGTCCTGGTTCCCCTTGAGTATTTGGCAAAACGTGTGCCTAATTGGATGATTAAATAAATTAATACTAAGACAAAGAGTACTTGGAGACTGATGTCTTACCTTCCACCAAAAACGATAACCTTTGCTGCTTGATCAGCTCTAGAATGTGCGGCGATATCTTCTCCTTCAGCTTTACAATCGCCGAGGCCGTGGAATCACACTCCTCCTTTGATGTGCGTTCCTGTTGACGCAAAGTGGTTATTTGCTGATAGGTCAGCAGTGCTATTTTGTTGCGAAAATCCTCCAGGTTTTCGGGTCTTCCCTTAAGAGTGCGCTGAATTTGCTCGCGCACCACGCTGAAGGTGGTGCTGAAATCTTCGGCCGTGGCGCGCATATCCTTCCATGTGCGATTTAATGTGATGACACAGATGCAGAAGAATTCCTCAAAGGGAGAGTCGTGGGTGAAGAACATGGGCTGGAAGTCGCCGGATTGCTCGGCCGGTGGCTCGCCTATGCGTAGGATGTCGCACAGGACCTTGACCAGCTCGATGGAGGTACGTCCGAACGGACACTCGTGCTCGTCGGCGAGGCAGGAGTTCTCCCGCACAATCTTCGCATACTGTTGGGTGTAGTTCCGCGCGAAATAGAACATGCAGTCCAGAGCCAACAAGCCTGGAAAATGATGTGTCAATAGGTAAACCAAACAAGGTTACATGTCTTACCTGGCGGCGTCTCAATAAAGTCCTGGGCCGGATTTATGTCGCACTTAAAGCCTAGCTTTTTGTAATACTGCGAAAAGTTAACATTGCCAGCGCCGGAACCACCACGTCGGATGTGATCGTCGTTCTGATTTAGCGCGTTGGTGTGATCGTCGAAGGCGATACGTCGCAGCTCCTTAATTTTCTCGTGGGCATCCTGATCCTGGGGATTCATCTTCATGCGCATCCGTTTCTCCAGCAGCCCGAGGGTAAGCGTCTGCAGCACATACAGCTGGTGGGTCATCTCGGCGCCCAGGTCGTTGCCAATAAGTGACAGTCGGAACTGCTTGGCGCTGATGGTGTGGGCAATGGTCCTTCGGCGGCCCTCGTCAGCCTTCATGAAAAGCGCGTTCAAAAGGGCAATGGCATTCTGGCGCAACACCGGCGATCTGAGCTCCTGTAGCAGGCTTTGTATGTCCTGCAGCTTGATCTCTTCGGCCACCAACACGTGCTTGCTGCTGCACTGGACAATGTTCTCCAGGTTGGACAGGGCGCTCTCTGCACAGTTCATCGGGTACTTTTGGAAGTTCCGCACAATCTCAATATTGCGGAGCACAAAGGAGTTCTCTGGCACCTCCCAGGACACTGTGCCGTGCTCCATCAGCTCTACAAAGCTGGCCAGGCTGTACTTGAGAATACCCTCGTTGGTCTGGCCCACATCCTCGATCATTTTGATCAGCGTGTCCAGACCCTTCTCCTTGATGAACTCCAGGGCGAAGGTGTGGTCGGTGCTCAGCTCATTGAGATCCTTGAGGCGCAGCGCCTTCTCCTGCGGACTGCCATTTAGCAGGACTTCCATGGCATCGCTGGCCGTCTTGGAGGGCGAGTACTGCAGCTGCAGTACGGAGCCGTTCTTGATCTCGTTGCGGTTCTTCTCGGTCACGTACTTCTGGTTGTTGGTCTCGCGAAACTGCAGGGCGTAGTTCTGGTGGTCACTGATGCCCCAGCCATTGCATATGTCCTGGATTTTGCCTGTGGGGAGGGAGGGGGAGATAAGTTAGGCTCGTATAACATTGACTTCCTGTTCTCCTCAACGCACTGCATTTTAATGAGCGGCACTGACATCACGATAACAAAGGGCGTTGGTCGCTCATATAGTCTGCCCCGGATCGAAAACTAGCTGCTTCCTATTACTCTCACTATGATCCCCATATTTTGTTTGCTTTATTTGGGACTTAAACCTTGGTTTTCTCCATAGAAATCGTGTCTAATCGTAGTTGATGGTTTTATTTACTCACTTGCTAATGGATGCCTCTGATCCAGGTTTATCAGCTGCGCTATGTGGTTCTCCCGCTCAACGGCTATCTTCACTATGTGTGAATCCTTGACCGTGACCTTTTTGGTAATCATTTTGGCACCTTTTTAAGAGAGCAGTGCACTTATTATTGTTTTTAATCGTCTTTCAATATTTTTGCTGTTGATTAATCCTAAACAGTGTGACCAGATGTGGCATAGGAATAAATGCATCCAGTATTGCGGAAAATACCAAAGTTAAATGGTATTATTAATTTATGAGCGGCAAAGTGTACTGGTTTGAATGGAACTTTGAAAAATAGCAATAATATAAGTTTGACTTATGTTAGAAGTCATTTTTTCCACAAACAGCCAAGACATGCCTGGAAAATCACCAGTGACTGGAAAAGGACCATACAGTTTCCAAAACATATAAAAGGAACTCGGTTGATAGGATAAGGGCTGGTAGTAGGCAAAGAAGGGATCGCTGAACTTCATGCAAACAGTGATTTTTATACTTTAATATTTGTTTTTACCAATTCAAAGAGCTCTTGAAGGTAAATTTTTGAAAACTTGAAATACTAAGGTATTTATTTGCATAGTCTATCTGGACAGAAGCTCCCAGCTCCCAGCTCGAGGCGTCACCACTGGGAATTCGCTTAATCTTAAATTATATTAAGCGGTTATCTGAAAAACACGGGCCTTAATTGAAACCCCTTATCTGTACCTCCGCTACGACGCTGGCGAATTTCAGTATCGCGAATTAATTTAAACGGCGCCCGATAAAGGCCAATGTAAACAGTTCCCCGAAAACTATGATTGCGAACGGACAGTCGTCAAAGTCGCGCCCTCGGCCGCTGGCCAGTGTTCTCCTCCTGATCTTGGGCCTGTGCCAGGTGTCCGGAGTGGCCGTCGCCCAGCCAGAGGGTCGAGTAGTGGGCGGCACGGCAGCGGCGGCCAACAGTGCTCCCTACGCGGTGTCTATGCAGTACAGCGGCACCCACTACTGCGCCGCCAGCATCTTGAATGCCAACTGGCTGGTCACGGCTGCTCATTGTCTGTCCAATTCTGCTCAGGTGCTTGGAAGCACCCTAGTGGCTGGCAGTATTGCTGTGGCGGGAACAGCCAGCACCACACAGCAGCGGAGCATCACTTACTTCGTGGTCCACGATCTGTACACCGGTGGAACCGTGCCGTACGACATCGGACTGATCTACACGCCCACCGCCTTCACGTGGACCGCTGCAGTGGCTCCGGTGACGCTTCCCTCCTCGGGAGTGGTCCCAACTGGCACCGCCAACCTCTATGGATGGGGTAGTACCAGCACTACCAACTCTGCCACCTATCCCACGACACTACAGGTGACCACCAATGTGCCCATCATTAGTCTTTCCTCCTGCGAAGAAGCTCTGGGCACAAAGGGTAGTGATGTCCACTCAACCAACCTGTGCACGGGTCCACTTACAGGGGGCATCAGCATCTGCACCTCGGATTCGGGAGGTCCTTTGGTCCAAGGCAATGTCCTTATCGGCATCGTGTCCTGGGGCAAGTTACCCTGTGGTCAGGCCAACTCGCCTTCGGTCTATGTGCAGGTGTCCTCGTTTATTTCTTGGATATCGGCCAACCAAGTGGCGCCCTAACATCCTTTCCGGATTTAAGGCTTTTAAATCAATAAAGTAAGACCTAGCCCTAGTGGCTAAGGCTTATATATGAGATCCTCTTAGTCATTGCAATTACTTTTATTTATCTTATCACTGAGACTGGGGAAAGAGTAAGAATACATCCATACTTGAAGGTACTCCACAAAAGTGGGGGTGACTGGGAATTTACCATAGGGTTTCTAACAGTTGGACAAACTAGTAATATTTTAGGTTCCAAAGAAAATAATAATAGAAACAAAGTATAATATAATTTTTTAATTGATTGATTGAGTTAATTTACTCTTGAAGCCTTTTATTAGATCAGTATTAAACTCATTGGCTTTCTTTTCAACTTTATTTTCTCTCTCGTGAAAAAAAAACAGATACATCTAACCATCTTTTTTATGCAAAAATCATTTATCAGAATACCGCTTGTCTTGTAATAAATACAGAGTGCATTCGTACAATCTAATCAAATAAATAACGGTCTAAAGTAACTAAATTCAAAAACCTTGATTTTAGTATTTTTCCAAAGAAGCTTTTCTACAAATAAAAGCGTTCAAAATGTGGGCACACTATTGCCCGCCAAGAGAAAATGAAACTTAAACAATTTATTAATAATTCCTTATATAATTTTGGTTTCAGAAGGGCAATAATAGTTAACAGGTGAAATGTTTAAGAAAAATGAAATAAATTTCAATATTACGAAGTTCCATTGCTTAATTTGCAAAATTTATTATCAGCAGTCTTATTTTGTATAGTCAAAATATATTTTTATTAAAAATTCGTACATTATATTAAAAACTTGAGAAACACTCAAGTCCAGCTTTGTTGACATAGCCACCCCTCGAGAACAATGTATGTATATAAAAAATCCGTAGTCTATCGCGGTCTAATCTATAATTTATTAGGTGGCTATCTTTGTAAAACAATGCTTTTAATTGGAAACCCTTATCAGCCCCTTTCGACTGCTCGTGAGTATCGCGTTTTAATTTAAATAGCCGTCGATAAAGCCAGATGTAAACAGTTCTTCGAAAACTATGATTGCAAACGGACGTAAAAAAATGTGGCACCATCGCACCCTGGCCGGTGTTCTCCTCCTGCTGGCCGTTGTTGGAGTGTGCCACGCGTCGGAAGTGGAGCACGAGGGTCGCGTGGTGGGCGGAACTGCGGCGGCTGCGAACAGTGCTCCCTACATTGTGTCCCTGCAGTATGGCGGCACCCATTATTGCGCTGCCAGCATCTTGAATGCCAACTGGCTGGTAACTGCTGCTCACTGTCTGGCCAACAGGAACCAGGTGCTGGGAAGCACCCTGGTGGCGGGCAGTATCGCCGTGGCGGGAACAGCTAGCACCACCCAAAAACGAAGCATAACCCACTACGTGGTCAACGATCTGTACACAGGCGGAACCGTACCCTACGACATCGGACTGATCTACACGCCCACCGCCTTCACGTGGACCGCTGCAGTGGCTCCAGTGAAGTTGCCATCTGCAGGAGCCAAGCCAACTGGCAAGGCCACGCTCTACGGCTGGGGCAGCACCAGCACAACCAATAGCCCCTTATATCCCAAGACTCTGATGGTGGCCAAGGATATACCCATCATTAGTCTCGCCTCCTGCGCGGCGGCTCTGGGCAGCAAGGGCGTAGATGTCCACTCCACGAATCTGTGCACGGGTCCCCTCAGTGGCGGTACCAGTTTCTGCACCTCAGACTCGGGCGGTCCTTTGGTCCAAGGGAATGTCCTCATCGGCATTGTGTCCTGGGGCAAGCTTCCTTGCGGTCAGCCTAATTCTCCTTCCGTCTATGTGGAGGTTTCTGCGTTTAACTCCTGGATAGGCGCCAACCAAAAGCTTTAAATTAGGAAGGAAACTTGTTGGAAAATAAAATTTTAATGAAAGCAATGAAATATTTTAACAAAATTGTATTTGTTTATTAAAATGGAAGAGCGGCGAGTGTTATATTCTATAGTTTATGAAAAAAAAAACTTACTGGCCGATGCGAACGATTTTCCGTGCCACAAACAAACTTTTTATAGTTAAAGTTCACAAACGGTTTCATTAAAATAAAAATAGATTGATAATAGAATAAAATATAAATCAGAAAACTTTCCATTTCCCTATACCACAACCATTCTCCGATTTCTTCCCAGGGAAATTCAGCACTTGAGATGACTCTTGGTTTTACATTCCGTTTTGTTTTAGACTTTGTTTTCATCACGTCCCGGCCACTCCTCCATTTATCAATTAAACCGATCCGTGGCTGGTCTCGTTGGGCAGCTAATTGGTCAGCAAGTTGCTGGACACGATCACAATCAGTTTATTGACACGACCAGAAAACATAATTGAATGAACATATCAATTTCGCATTACAATCACACCA
Organism: Drosophila nikananu; assembly: GCA_008042635.1. Taxonomy (NCBI): domain Eukaryota; kingdom Metazoa; phylum Arthropoda; class Insecta; order Diptera; family Drosophilidae; genus Drosophila; species Drosophila nikananu. The sequence continues at coordinate 32,102 of VNJV01016889.1, forward strand.
GAAAAGCTTATTAAGTGCCTCGAAATCATCGCCGAGGACGGCGGGCAATCGGTGTTGGGGCCAAGAACGTTGGCCAGAACACGCCCGCAGCTAATCAGCCTCTAATGGCGATAAATATTTCATTCTATATTATTTTGTTTTTATTCGTCCAGTGCGACACGCCTCATCCAAGCTCGGCTAGGAGGTAAGACAAAGCGACGACTCAACGGGAAGGAACAGGCCCCAGAACAACAGGCCTCCTGAGCAGACCCGAAGACGGGAGGGAACAGCGATCGACCAGACAGATGAAGACAAGGCTGATAAAGGCAGTTGAATGTGACTAGAGACGGGAGCAGTGAGACCCTCTGTGGAATATAAATATTTATTTTTTTTTAGCAGTTTGTTTTCTAAGAAAATAATTTGTTTTTAGATCAATAAATACTTAAAGTTTAAAAGTACATTTTTGGCTATGTCGCTATCCCTCACGACCGCATCTCTGATAAGAACCAAATGTGAAACGGCGACCAAAGTCAAGGCAAGGCCAGATCTCTTGGCTTCCCTCGCAGTCTCCGTGTTATGAATCGAACAGATTTATGCAACTTGGCGAACAACATGGGCGGGTGCTCCTCCATCTCCACCAGAGGCTCAGCTTCTTCCTCCTTGCCAGCTCCCTCAATCGAAGTCTTCTTTGCTCCGCAAGGAAAGGTATGGGCATGCGGAGGAGGAGGATGCGACCGCGACATTTGGCTGCGCCATTATGAGTAATGGAGTAATGCCTGGAATTGTTTACTTGGGGGCTTTATTGGCATCTGCATTTGGCATCGGAATGAGTATCCGTGCTTTATGTACTTATGCCTTTTATATACCTTCGCGGGAGTAGTTTATTATATTCTTCTGAGCTGCGCCTTGCGGTTGAGAAACTGGAAAGGATATCATAATCGGTCGGACGACCAGCTGAATATTTAAATGAATTCAAAGGGGAAAGAATGATAAGTTAATGGGTGTGGGACTGTTTGAATTAATACAAATTTTACTCTTCCTTATTTTTTATTCCTTATCAAATTAAAATAACCTTAAATTAAGTAATAATTAGTTGATCAGGATTCCCTAAAGATTAATGTAAGAGAGTATGGTCTTCTCAATAAATTATTTCCTACCAGCTATCACCACCAAACACAATCTTCTGGACAAATCTTAAGCGAAATCTAATTTTTAATTGGCCAACAAACAGCGTACAGCGACATTTCATGCTTATCAGCGGTGTAACCAGTAATTAATCTCCCTTTGGCCGAGAAAGAGTTTCTCTCTTAGCTAAAGCTTCTCCCTTAAGAGAATGGAATCTCTTTCGCAGCAGCAAGAATCTTTCAAGAGCTCAAAAGCACTCAAAGAAAAAGCGTTAGATTCTTCTGCATTTAAATTAAGTAAACACTATAATAAAATATTTATTCATATATGTATAAAAACTTGCTAAGTTCAAGAAATTTCGTTTTTTCCAGAACTCTACTACTCAAATCATATGTACTAAAGTTTTTTCTGGGTGTATGCAGACAACTTTCTTTCGACGGCTTTTCTTAAAAGCAACTCGAACTTGTTGTTGAGCCTCAGTTCGGAATCAGCACGCGACGCGCTCAGAACGAGAAACGGAGAAAAGTGTAGCGACTTGGAAGAAAAGCTGAAAAAAAGACTCTTCTTCGAAGACTCTTCTGTGGTTAAGGATGATCGAACCCTCGAGTGGCGGTGAAGTGCAAGCATAAACAAACAAGAAAGAATAATAGTAATATTTTTGTTATGGTGTCCCTCAATTGAGAACTCAAGGGAACAAAGTGGATATAAGAAAAAAGCAGGTAAGCTTCAGACTATGGGAGTGCCTTTAGGAATTTAATTTAATAAAGGAATTTCTTACACTGAAGTATTTCTTGAGGGTTCTTAAAGGGTTTACAAAAAATAAATCCATGAAAATTGATAAAAATCAATATTACCTTGAAATTATTATCTTGATAATGAATGGAACCGAAAGATGATATTTCTCAGCATAGTCTTCAGCTATGTGAACCTGAGAGAAAATCTTTAGGAATGCATTGCTGTCTTGGTTATTGCGGTTCTTTTTCACCTACATGCCTTCCCCCCCCGGTTTTTTATCCACACTTTGGGCATGCTAAAATTTAATAAGTGTTTTCCTCCAACCGTTTTTCCTGTCGCCTCTTTTTCACGCTTTTTTTTTACGTACACACGTAGCCATAGCTGTTCTTGTTGTTCAATTCTTTGATGCATTGCCAAAGCGGAGGGGGAGCGGTGTAAAATATGCAGTTGGCAAAGTCGACTTCTCCAGCTTGGCAAATTCTTGCGGCACATTTCATTCATCTCTTTCGCTCTCCCTCTGCCGAAAGCCTTTTGGTTTTTGTTCTTCCCAACGTGTCGTGCCGTGTTAACGGTATTGTTTACATTAGTAATAGAACCCAGCGAGTTGGTGGCCAGATAAATAAGTAATAGACACACAGGCACAGCCAAAAGTCCATGCTTGAGTGCACTCGTTCCTGTGACGGAGACGAAGACGGGAGTCGGAAGCGAAATCAAAGGCAAACAAAAGACTCAGGCAACGAACTTGCCGGTGGCAACGATTCCTGTGTGTGTTAATCTCGAGTGTAATGACTGCGGCAAAAGAAAAATAACAATTTAATTCAGTTCTTGGAAGACAGTCATAATTAGAGCAACGTTTTATATATAATAAATATCTGGATTAGTGGGTACTATAGTTACTCGAGTGTATTAAAAACTTTGATTGCTAACAGTATTACTTCAATTCAGTTTCGTTGAATGCCTTTCACACTGAATTATATTTTATAGTTCAGTTAAGAGTTCTACAGGACTTTAATTGGACAATTTATACTTAACAAACCTTGAAAGCATATAGATAGAAATCAATATAAAATTCTTTAATTTCTAGAAATCCCCTTTCAAATATTTGTACATAAAATGTCTGATTAGTTCCAAGAAATTCCGAATTTTCATTATTTTCTACCTGATTTTTCCCTCCGCAAGCCACAAATAAATTTCCAACTGTACAATGCTAATCAAATGATTTAAATTCTCGGCGAAATTCTCTATGCAAATTAAATAATGCTTACCGTCTTGCGCAGACTAATTAAATCCCATGGACGTCGACAGTAGAGAAAAGAAGCTGGCGCACAAAATTGCTTATTTATTAGTCGAAAAAGAGAGGAAAACCTATGGAACGGCATGCTAATGATGTAAACTAACCATTTAACTGTTAAAATGCCAGCAGCAGCTGCTGAAAGCCGAGAGAAAAAAGTCTCATCAGTGCGATGCTCGTTGGGGCAATGGAAGATGGCGAGGGCCGGGGAAGATGAGCTCCAAGCCGAAGACGACAAAACTTAGGCGACTTCCTAAGACTAATCAAAGCCGTTACAATGGTCGCAACGGCCGCAAAAAACGCACTCTGACTTGGTGATAGAGATGTGGAGAGCAGGGAAGAGACCGACAGTTTCAAGGGAGAGAATCTAGGTTGCAGTCAAATACACTTAAGGAAACCCGAAACTAAATAAATTGTATTTTAAAGTCGGTGAAGCTTGAATTATTTATACATTTCGTGATTTTAAATCACAAAAAAGGTATAACTTATATATTTGCAATACTGTAATTCTTAGTAAAATATACCTACAGCTTTGGTGTAATAGTTTTCATCCGATTATGTGTATACTTTTCATTATTTGAATACCATTTTTATTTTCTGTGTGAAATTGTTCACAGTATTCTTTGGTGCTGCGTCACATGTTGTTGTTATTTTTTTGTTCAAGAAATTACCGTTTCGTGTTGACAAAACGCAAGAAGAAACAAGGGGAACTGACTCAAGGTTCAGCTCGGAGCTCAGACCATGGAGCTTGGAGCTCAGCTTCTGTGTGATTACAGTACCCGCTCCTAATGATCATCATTAGATAGCCAAGGGTTTTTTTTCATACAGCTGCTGCTGCCGATTCTTCTGCCTCTTCCACTAGCCTCTTCTTAGAGCCGACTTGACGTGACGACATGCAATTGCAGAAGCCAGAATAAAGGAAGATGAAGGTGAAAAAAGCAGAGGCAGGTAGAACAACACCAATAATATTTGATAATGCAAAGCGGAAGCTATAAAACTCGAGTGTGCGACGACGACATTTTACGTTAGAACGTCCATTATCCATTACAGAGAGCCGAAAGCAGAATTTGCTAATTGCCTGCAATTGAAAATGTAAGAGGAGGCATTACGGTAAGACAAAGGAAGTCCACAAACTTAAGACGGGAAGAAAGCTTCATTAGGCGGGGTTTAAGCCATCAACGAAGTAGGGGTAATATAACTTAAATTTCAAATAATAAATGGGAAATAAAGCTCATGTGACCTAATTTAGTTACCTCCATTATAAACTTAGTTTTTCTTACGAAGAATTCTTCTCGGAACTTATTAGGAAACATCTTCAAATGTCTTGTTTGATTTTTCTTGGTAGTCGATTTTTTAATTAAGATGCTAATTTTTGTAAGGCCCTATTTTGGTCTTATAAAAAAGAAAGTTTAGATCTTTCCCAAGATGGATGTTTCTAAAGTCCATAAAATTGGCAGCAAAAGAAAAACAATTTATTAAGAGAGAAAATATGCCTATAAAAGAAACAATAAAACTAACCAAAATTAACCATAACTTCAGGTTAATTTACACATAAACATGTACAAGATTAAAGACTTCCATTAAAGCCAAAATCCGATCTCAAATGAATTCCTGATTGCCCTTTGGTCATCTTTTGACGCCTCACAGCACTCAGTTATAATCTTTTAAAGCGAGGCGTGGCTCAAATCCGATTATGAACGCCAGGAGCCGAGCTTCACCCGTCATCTCAAGGTCGCAGGAGGTATTGGGTATCGGGCATCGAGTATCTGGTATCTAAGCTCGCCTTTCAAGTGCAGCGCTGAGGCCTGGCCCACAGTTAGCTGTGCCGCATTAGCAACATCCGATATGCTCCACAGGCACTTAAGGAGAGAGCCCCCCAGTGAACAACAGTCTTTGGCCGGACAACAAAAGATAGCCCGCACGTAATCTGATATATTGAAAACGGTGAGGCAACCAGCCAGCTGAAAAGGAGTGCTCGTATAAATAAGCGGCGAAAAAGCAAGCCAACTGAAACCACTATCATCCGAGCCCGGCCATATGAGGAGAGGCTCTTTCTTTTGGCGCTCACTATCCCGAGCAGCATCAGAACAATGCACGGGAAAGAAAAATGTTGTTGTTACATATTTATAAATATTTAATATTAAATAGAAAGGGAATAATAATTGTGAATATACTACAATCGTTATGATTTTTATTATTTGCAGGAAATTCTAATATACAGTAGATTTTTATGTGCTGCTGCTGGGAATTGTTTGAATTTCCATCTGAGTGCACAAATAGCGGCCAAGGAGGACAAAAAACAATCATATAAATAGGTGACATTGAATTTCACATAGAGTAGGTTATATAAGGCTACTAGAAGGTCTTAGAACTTAGTTTTATTTTACTTAAAAATAAATTCAAGTCTTTTATTAGGACAGAAATTCCTTAACAAGAATAGAAATACTTTAAAATAGTTATTTTCTATTTCCTAAATTAATTTAATTTGTATATTCACTTGTAGAATTATTAATATGAATTAATTTCTTATTAAAAAAACTCAAAAAGGCAAAGGATTTGTTTTGAGTCACGTTTGTACTCTGGCTGTAAAGGTTTCTCATTTGCCATTACAAAAGACGAAGCTGTAAATTTTCCTTTTAGCTTCTGTAAGAACATTTTCCCAAAACGCATTCTCCAGCTTACGGAGGGGGAATTTCAAAAGCCATTTATTCTTTGCTAATTAACCCAAGGCTCCTCACGGAGCAGAGTTGAAGATAAAAGTTTTTATGGCTCTCTTCGGGGGCTCTTTTCACCTGTGCAGAGCGCCCTGCCTCCTCTATCCCCACTCCACCCATGTTGCCCTGCGATGCCCCAAACTCGGGCCTCGGGTTATTTATCAGAACCGTCAGCAGGCCATAAATTCCGACTTTTGTCACTACCATTTATGGCCTAAAGAGGTAACCAATAAAACATACAAATTCGGCTGGCGCAATGCGTTATATAAGCGCGTTGTCTGCATCGGATCTAACGGTTCTTGGGTCTGGGTTCTTGGGTCTCTGTGGGTTGTCTCTGGGTCTCTTTTGGGTTCCTTGGCTTGTTTACAAGACACCTTGACAAATGTGCCCGGAAAGAGGAAAACATTCGAGACAGAAAAAACAACACACTGGCCAGAAATTTGCATGGCAACTGAAATGGAAATGGGTGGAGTGGAGTGGAGTGAAGTGGCGGCGGATCGGGGAAAACAAAACAGAGTAACAGCGATCAGGTCCCGGGTCCCAGCTCCACTGCAGTTTTATGGTGCATTGTCTTACAGCGCTAGAAAGCAAAACAAAAAAAAAAGAAAGGAATCACCAATTGTATCAAAAGTCAGAACAAGTTTGCCACAAACTCGGCCCCAGCTCGGTCGTTGGCTTTGGCCTAGAGATGAGAATGTGTGAGGGAAATATGATCAGAGTTATTGAATGGGAAAATTCAAGAAAAATATATTCCTAAATTTATGAGAAATTAACACAGAAATTCCTAACTCAGCTATAAAATGTTAATTGAAAATTAGAAACAAAGAAAGTGTTTCAGAAGTTCGTCAACATTTTAAACTTAAATACTAAAATCATATTTTTTAATACAGAAACATCCAATAAAATTTCCTTTTAACTTGATTACTGCCTTAGAATTCCCATCTCTAGCTAGAAATATCTCGAAATTTGCCCCGGGAGTCGCATCATCATTAAGTTGCGGGAAAAGTAATGCTAGTCAAAGGCGCACGTTCCGTCTGCCGCTTGATTTATGCATTATAAATATATAAAGTCTGTATTAATCGCAGCCTGTCATGTTGACAATTTTATTATGCCGTTCAGCCCGAATCACGAACCGATCATTTTGGGCTCCCATAAACCAGTACCACTTTCAGAACGAGGACGGGGCGGCGGCGGCGACATCAATTTGCCAGAAAGTACTTAAGGGTATTAAGAACTTTCAGTTCAATTCGATTGGCTGTCCCATTGTTTGGCGCATTTTCGGTGTGGGTTCGTTTGCTGATGGTTTCTGGCATTTTGTGAAAGGTGCCAGCTTTAGCTGGACGACACAGAAACCTTTCCCAGTTCTTGGGCATTTTTTCCGCCGATCGTGCAGTTTGTTCTAATTTCATTAGAGTGAAGCTGGAAGGAGATGTCCGCAGACGACCTGACTTGACTTTCACCCAAACCCACTTTAAGTTATCGGTTTGGTTTTGCGGGCTGAAGGTTTTTTTTGTTCTAGACTTTCCTAATTAACAAGCTTCGCTATTACTTCATTCCACTGACCATAGGAAATTCAATTAAAGTTTATGACTAATGGTGTAAACGAGGCAAGTGAACGTGCCACCCCATTGGGTTTGCGGAAAAGGAATGAATCTAGGTGGGTATGAAGGTATGCTGACTTTCTGGCAAAGCTAGTAAACTGAGGGCTTTCGGATAGGTTATATTTTACTTTACAATTTGTTGGGTGTAAGGGGTTTTTTTTTAATTAAAAAATGTACCCCTTAGAATTATATGTTTAAATTATTTCCATTAGTATGTTGTATCAACCACTTCAACCATCACTAGTCCCATAATTGATTCAGACACCCTTTCCTGTCTGAACACAGGACCTGCATATAAAATCGCAGTTTCCAGGAATCTTTAATTTACATGACTTCTCCACCTCGCCAAGAACATGGTCATGTGTAGGAGCTGGCACCAAGAGCATTTGGTCTTCGTTCCGCGACACCGCGACACTGACACCTCTTCTTATATCCATTCCCATTTCCACTCCCAGTCCGAATCCCATTCCCATTTGAGGCTTGTTCTGCCTTTTCATTTAACAACTTCCGCTTGGCAAAGGCGAGCAAAACACAGAGCCGGGCTGCCTTCGATCTGTGCAATCGCTGATGATGAGGTGCATAAACGACGCCCATTTATTGAGCCCTCGCGGCATTAATAACTCCGGACGAGAAGCGTGGTTCAGGAGGCAAGGAGGAGGAGGAGCTGCCTCTGGATCGTTGATCGCATGCCTGGAATGGGGATGGGGTGAGGCTGGCGGAGTAGGGAACTGGTGGCTCAAGGGGCTAGGTCGAACATGTTTGACGTCCACTAAATGACAGGCATTTGTCTGCAGCCCAAGAGAGAGAGAGGTTGATGCTTACACTGGGCGAAAACTACATGTTTCTTATCTTCGAATCTGTTCTGAAGAAATTTATAAAATAAAAACGTGTCAAAATATTTTATTTCTATTTAAAATATATTATTTTGTGACATGGAAACGAGATATGGTAGTGATTATATAATATTAATTGTTGTTTAAGTTTGTTTCTTAGAAGGATAGGGTTTTATTCTACATTTATAAAGGGAATTAAATATTTAAAAAATATATTTTTATATTTTGTTCTTTTGAACATGTTAAAGTATATATTTATACTGAAACTTTAAACATTATTTAACTTTATTCTTAGAACTCTTGAATCAATCTTGCTTATCTTCTTGTACTTCAAAGATGGACTTAAATTATGCAATGTATAATCTTAATTGAAATATTTCAGTTAGCTTTACAATATTATTTTTGGTGCACTGCCACAAGAGGCAGTCACATCAATAGAGTTGGACATGAAAATTGTTCAAACTTCTTCGCTGTTCTGTGCTTTTCTTCTGGTACTTGCTGTGTGTTCGCAGCATATTTAATGAGCCACACATGCTGATGGCTCTGACAGTCTGTAAGTCAGGTTTTTTGTTCAGTTTTCAGTTTTCAGTGCGTTGTTTTTGTGGCAGAGGAGTAGTTTGGCATGTGCTTTATGTTGGAGTTATTTCAATGGCTTGAGTATTGCCAAATTTATTTTCTTGCTGCGAAGCTCAAGTTGAAGCGTGTTGGCATTTCGTCAATTAAGATGACACAAATTTCACTCTATGATGGTAGCCGTGAATTCGAGTTTATATGCAAAAAGATGTGGTTATTAAAAGCATTACAAATTGTTATAAGAAAGTCAAGATAATAAGAATTGCAAGAGTAAAGAAGAAAATCAAGTAATTTACGAATTAATGTTGTCTGTTGTTTGGCATCTTTAATGTATGAATTTTTACATAAGAAACAGGTGATATAAATAATTACGATAATTATTTCTTTAACTGTATTAAAATATTAAAAATTAACAAAGGGATGAATGATAATAGAAGACAACTTACAACTTTAAAGTGACTGATTATTATTTATTTCAATTTGTTTAAAAGATATTCAAGGAGTTTCCTATGTTTTCATTTTCTTAAATCGTTTTTTCTATAGTAACTCTTTTAATCTATTAAATATAAATACATTAATTAACAACAATTTAAGCTTATTTATATTAATTTTAGCCAACTTATCCTAAAACAAAATCAGATCTTCTTTTATGCTGACTCGCGTTGGTCATGCTCACGTTTCAATCCTCGATGATCGCCTATTGACTCGCACTGACTTCGATTTCTATTCGTGTTCCGTGTTCTAAGACAATTTGCAAAAGTGAAAATAGGCCCAGATCTCGATCTCAATCTCGGGGCTCTCTTTCTCTTTCAATTCGAATTGCTCTGCTTGGAGCTCGGCCCCAGCTGCCGCCCATTGTTATTAGATTTTCTTTCAGCTAAGCCTGAGCGATATTTACATAATCTTAAGTGCTAGTTGTGCCTGCACCGATCGGCTCTCGGTGAAAGTTGTTACAAATTATAAGTTAGAATGCGCCCAAAAAATATGCCCAGTAGTCACAGAAGACAAAGGCCAAAGCCCGGTGCAAAATCTTGCACTCGCCTTTCACAAATCAACGTCCAAATATGGAGGGAGTGCTTCCCCTGGAAAAGAGCCAGATAAATAAATCTGTCAGTGGGGCGTTGCTACTGTGTCAAATAGTCGGACGGGCGGGCAGAGTGTATCTATCTAGTATCTATCGGATACGAATGCTCCATACCCAATACCCAAAACCCAATTTTATTGTGGCCAAATCGATGTCACGGCTACAGTTTGAGTTTGGAGCTCTGTTTTTTTCGGCTCAAATAGAATTTATTGTCAGTCAAGTGGCTTTGTGGCGTTTCGGGACAGTCGAACTAGTTAATTGGGTTGATTTCTTCAGATGAACATGTGGGTCTACGGTTTTTCTGAAAGCTGTTAGGTAAAACTGAAAAAGTTTAGAAACTTGAGCTTTTTTTTATTTTTTAATTTATTTTATTCAAATTAGAAATTATTAAAGGGTAAATTATTGTATAAAATTACATATAAATGCAGAATATTATGCCATTTAAAAATATCCTAATTTCTAGGATCGGAAAGACTTTTTTCTTACATAAATTGCTGGGTTTCATTTTCAATCTTACCTTTCTGTGTTTCCTTCTTTATATTTTTAATAAGTTTAAATATAATTATTTTTATTGTTAATAATAATTATAGCATATTTCCATTAAATAAAATATATTCCATAGTTCAACTTCATAACATTAAATGGAGAAATTCTTTAACCCTGATTAACAGCCACCTGGTCATGGATCACTTTTAGTTTTGCCATTTACAGTTCTCTGTTTTTTGGTAAACACATTCTTGCGGATTCACCTCAAACCGAAACTATTGTCCCAACTCTTCCTCCAACTGGGTTAATGAAACCGAAACCCTAAAAACTTTTAATTTCTTTGAGAGCCAATCTAGGTTGATGAGATCCAAGCCAAGTGACTCTGCGTTGCGATTAACTAATCGAGCATTCGGCAACTTTTAATCTCAACACTTTCGCTCCGGCCCCCGGGGGCAATTTGCCACAAATGACTTGATTAATTTGGCGCAGTGTATGCCCGAGTCGAAAATAAAAAAAATATAAGTATAAATAAAGTTGTCTGGGGCGTAATTGCTTGGCCCCATTATGCGGAGTTCTTGTTTTGGCTCTGCTCTTGGACACCTGAGTGGCATTTGCTCCCACAGCCTCGCTTTCTTTCGGGCCACGGTTTGCTTTGGTTTTGTCTCTGCCATTGTAATTACAGTAATTTATTTATGAGTCGACCGGGCTTACACACGTTCTGGATCCGGTGAAAGATACTATGTATACCTGCACTCGCATTCTCGAGTGCGTGGCCAGCAGCCGGAGTTCCTCTGGCGAAAATTATGGCATTATATATGCTTATTCTGGCCCCCAACGGCCCAGATGCAAATCGCTTTCTGGAAAATCCATAATTAAGCCGTGAATTTTCCACCAACAACTGCAATTTCTGGCCCTCTATTGCCGGTGCCTGAATTTTCATGGCCAAGTACACGAGACTGGCATGCAAATGAGCGCCGCCGATTGGCTCTCAATTAAAAGACTGCCAGCGAACCAAACCACAGCGACATTTAAAGCCAACTGCAGCTGATTTATTGTGTGAAACCGAAGTTTTCGGTCTTTGGTTTTATTTTGTGACTTCTGCTTTTTTCGTGTCCCGTGAAAGTTTCTCCAGCATAGATCTTCTGTGGCTCTTGACATTCAGATAATGACTTGATTAAAAGTTGTCATGAGAACCAACTGCGACCAAATTGTGCAAGGCCAGAAGAGGCGACAGCCCGGCCAGATCCGACCATTCCAGTATGCAAAGAGAGCTCCAATTAAGCGAGGAAGCTTGGAGCAATCGGGCTTCTCCATGGGGTCTTCGGGCTATGTAATGGCCATAGCAAGTAAATTATTACATAGTTTAAGTTGATAGTTGAACATGAAGTTTTCCATTAAAGTTTTGTGTAGAGTCTTTAATTTTAATTGGGAGTAATTATGTATAAAGTTCTTATATAATTGATTACTTTTTCTGTTTATATAGAATTAGTAAAAAAAATTACAAGGCTTTGTAATGATAGTATAGAAGACTCAAGTATTTAAAGAAGGCTGTTACTATAATAAATCCCAACGAAAGACAATCTAAACTCTAAACTTCTAAACTCATAACTCTAAGTTTTCTATCAATTTCATTTCCTCTCCAATCAATGGAAAAATGGTATATAGTTTCTCTGCTCTTTTAATTAAATTTCCATTTTAAGGAGAGTGTATCCCAACTTGTATTTTCTTAGAAGCAGAATATTTTCCAGTCTTTTTCACTCGAGAGTTTGCTTTTACATTTGCATGCCAGTAAGTTTTCGCTGCTAATCACGTTCTTAATGAAAGTGGCTGCAGTGGCCAGCTCAGCGTTGTCCGGAGTTGGCCAACAATGTTGTTTGTTGTCAGTTGTTAGTTGGGTTGTGGTTAGTTGGCTCTTGCCCGCTGGACCGGGAACGATTCTTGGCCAGAATGTGTCTTGCAGACTCGGCGGTTTCTTCGCTGGCAATGACCGCCATTCGCCTGGCTCTTTATTTGATTTTCATGTTTGTTTGGCTGTTTTCCAGTGGTTGCGTTTTGCGTTTGCGTGCCACTCGCGTCTGGTTTTTTTTGTTTTCGAGGAGTGCGAAGTGGATTCTTGGAGGCAGAACACTTCCCCGGCCAGACCAGTTCTCCCCTCTGATTTTGATTAATATTATTTATGACTCTAGCTGGGGTGTCGCTGTGTTAGTCCATCGGTTCTCCATTGGTTTATTTATTGATGGATTTTGAAAGCACTTGCGTTTGTCCCATTTTCGTGTGAAAATAGATGCCAAGCATTCGAAAATACTAATTTAATGGGGATAAACAAAGATTGTAAATTTGTGTAAAATTATTTAGGGGATTTAGGAGGAGAGATTAGGGAAATACCGAAACATATTTCATGTTCTCCAGTATTGGTGGTTAAAGTTTAAAGGGGATTAGTTTTGAAGAGAAAGTCTTAGATTCACATTTTTAAATGAGCTCGCTTTTTGGTAGTTTTCGGTTATAAATCTTTTAATTCTTTGTACTTTCCATGACGTTTATTTATATAGATTATCAATTAATCAATTTAAAAATTGTAATTTGTTTAATTAAAAAGGAGCGTATGTGAGGTTTATTGATAGTAAGGTGTTTCAAACAGTCAAACAATTAAATTTTATAGGTATTATATTAAAACAAATATTTCTTAAAAATGTCTAATATATTCTAAGCTTGGTTATGTCTTACCAACTAACCACTGAATGGTGTCAATGAGGCACATTTCTTCCAGTTTATTGTGTACTCTTTTCTTACCCAATCTCTGGCAATCTTACACGTATTTCCCAGTACTCATGCCCCCGGTGGAGCGTATTCAAATGAAGTTGTTTACGCAGGCAACCTGTTGCATAGTTTCGCCGACATTATTCAACATTGTAAGACTAATGACTGACACGTATCCCCTCTCCCCTCTCTTTTCAGCCATATATGGTTCATTAAAAGTGTGGCAGAACTTTGGCACTGGCGATAATAAAGGCGAACAACGAACGAACGACGACCTGTGGAAATGTGCGGGTAATTTCGAGCTCGGCTTAATTTGGTCTGTGCCGGTGTGGGCATGCGCAGAGCAGTGCTGGAGCCACCATCTGTACCATTACGAGCACCATTACCACTGTGCCCGCCAACCCATTCGCCGCTGTCATTCGAAAGTTGCCGCCGCGTGACACACATTCTACGCATTAGCGCTGCACTCTAGCTCTGGATACTGGATAGTGTGGACACTAAACACTAGATACTACTGAGCACTGCTGCTGCTGCTGTTGCTGCCAGACTGCCCGACGAGTAGGAGCATCTGCTGGACAGGAGGAGGGCCCGACTCCGCTGCATTATTCATGCTCTTCGGCGGCATCGAGGCAAACGACGCAACGGGAACGAGCGAAGATGACGCTGCGCTTAGTCAGCATATTGGCCGCGGCATTATTCCTCCTTATTTGGCCCGCACAGCTGGATGCATTTATCACATCGAACACAGGTGAGTTCGCTACGGATTCTGGGCTCTCTAAGGTACAAAAAACGCATAGCGGCTAATGTCTGTGAAATGTGTGGCATTGGGTGAGATGGAGACCTAAAGGTGTTTGGCCCTCTGCCAGAAAAATAGCGGGAAATTGAAAATTATCGTATTGATTGTTGAGTTCCTGACGGTTAAATATCTTATTAATGAGCATAAAGAAGCATAAATAGATTATAGTTATATTAAAGGTATTGAGAAGGTATTAATATATTTATTATTCACATCATATTTATTATTTATATCATTTATACCCAAGGCTGTCATCACAATGGCACCTGGTTCGCTGACAAGTCGGTGGTGCCCAGCATGGAGAAGTGCCTTAGTTGTCAGTGCAACCGGAAGACTCTTGTGTGCCGCCTAAAAGTGTGTCCTGAGATGCCCATGCCTCCACCCAGGGGATGTGTGGTTGTCCAAAAGAAAAGTAGTTGCTGTCCTTATCTGTCCTGCGCCCGATTGGACGCCTTCTATAAGATCCCCACCAAGCGACGCATCATTGCCTACTTGGATCACTATGAGAGGGAGTCCATAGATCGCGTGGTCAACGATAATATGCTGCAGAGACGATCAGATGACTCGGACACGGATCTGTTTGGTAGGTCCACAGAATCTTTATGATGGAGTAACATATATTACAAAGTTTATTTTCTTTCCCGCAGTTTGTGTAAAGAATGGAACTGTCTACAAGTCGGGCTCGGCCATGTCATCCTCCAATTTGTGCAGTTACTGCTACTGCATAGGTAACTATTTTATTTCCCTCAAAGCATTTGAATTCATTTTAATAAAACTCAATCCCTTCTAACCAGGTGGCACCGAGAAATGCGTAAAACCCAAGTGCATGCTACCTGTGGAGGGCTGCAAGCCCATCTTTGTGGACTCCACCTGCTGTCCGGTTCGCTATGATTGCAGCAGCAAGACCTCGGGGAAATCCTCTCAAGAAGTGCGCTACAGAAAAACCTCGAATAAGCACTTCCAGCGCATGTCGCAGCGCTTGCAGCGCAATCGAGGCTGCACTGTGGGCACCCAGTTCTACGCTGAGGGTCAGAAGATGCGCTCGGATGCTGATAGGCCCTGTGACATCTGCTTCTGTATCCGTGGAACGCGTCGCTGCGCCCCCAAGAAGTGCTCGCCGGCGCTGAAGAACTGCATCCCGGTGGTGCCCAAGGGCCAGTGCTGTCCCTCAAGCTACGACTGTGGGAGTCAAAGGGATTACCGCAGATCACACAACTCCCGACAGTTTAACCTCTACAATATGCTCTTTGGCAAGGAGGAGCCGGAGGTTCAGGAGACGGGCATTATACCCCAGAATTCCATGGCCGAGAGGTATCCGCACGATCGGCATCCCACGAGAGCTCCGCAGGGAGATCCCCTGGAGGCCAGCAGTGAGAAGAGCATTCTGGATACGCTGCGGGAAGGTCTCGAGTTCATAGATAGCAATAACAATAAAATGCTGGCCAACAATCTAGATCTGGTGGGAATCCGGACCACTCAGGCTCCGCCTCTGATGAGAACGGAACCCAATGAAGAAGGTACCAGCAGCAGCACCACAGCCCTGAGTTTTCTAGATCTCCTCCTAGGCCCCAGCACGGAGAGTGGGCTGCCAGAAGAGGTTAGGCAACCGGAGTCCACGACGGTTAAGAATACTCTCTCCTGGATGGATATACTCCTGGGACCCGATGAGGAGGAACTAATTCCCGCCACCGAGGCCTACACAGAACCCACTTCTGCACAGAATCAATCCGAGGAGGTGAAAACCTCAACGAATAGCATAAAGCGAATAGCCGAGGACTTTGAAGAGCAGTTTGACAATGGGGGAATGGCAGCTGGTGAACTCCCAGCAGAGGCTCAGCAAATTAGCATTGCCAACTCCGGGATCTGGCCAAAACCAGTTACCGAAACTGCACTTCCTCCTTCCAAAGAGGAACCCAGTCTATTCAATGCCCTGATCGATGGACTCTCTGGCATCCTTGAAGAGCCGCTGAATCAGACATCAACGAGTACCACAACCACCACCACCACGTCCACGGAGAAACCTCTGAAGACCAATGTGTATGCCCCACCCATGTTCCGTCCCCTGCCAAGTGGCAAGCCGACTCATACGCGAATCAACTCGAAGCTGGCTAATCTCACGGTGACACCGCCCATGTTGGTGGTGACCAGCAAATATGGTCAGGGCCAGCCGGTGACCCACAGAACGGCGGAAAACAGGGTAAACTTAACTACTACCACGGAAAAACCCACCACTACCACGCAGCGAACATCGATTGATACAACGACTATGAAAGCCACACCAAAGCCTTCTACTACCGTAAAGCCCAAGCTAAAAACTACCAGAAAAAGTATTACGACGCGAAAGCCCACGACTCCACAAGCCACAACTCAAAAACCCAATACTCCAAAGCCCACAGCAAAGAAACCTGCAACTCCAAGACCCACAACTCAAAACCCAACAACACCAACACCCACAACAACAACTACACCAACAATAACAACACCTAAAACCACTTCACCACCGCCTTCAACAACGCAGTCAACAACTCCATCGACTACTCATTCAACAACATCTTCTCCAATCTCAACAACACCCAAGACGATTTCAACACCACAACCCACGATTCGTACTACTGGCCAACCGAAGTTTAAGCCCAAGACTAAACCTTACATTACAAGCACTCCCAAACCCTTGGTTATTAAGACGAACCCCAGTATTTTGGAAGCCGAACCCCTAGACGATTCCAGTGGCGGAGAACCCACATTGCCGCCGAGTCTACCGAATCTGAAGATAATACCTTTTCTGCCAACCGATGCCGTGGAAACGGTGCCCAAGGAGAGTTATCCCAGCAACTTTTATCAGCAGAAGGTTGTTGCCTCTGATAAAATGGATGTGGTTGGGTATGACACCATGGATGATTCGGTGGCTCTATATACACAATCTCAGCCTGATCAAGCTGCCTACAAGTACAAGTTCAATGTGGAAGTTCCGGCCGTGCAGGCTGCTCCCGAGCCAGTGGTTCATGTGGGTGGGAAATATGAGGGCAGTGCCGCCTACGTCAAGTTCGATTTCGATAGACCAGCGATTCCGCCTTCACACAATGGTTTCTCGCCGCCCACCGAAACGGAGGGTGGATTTATGCCCAAGGAACCGCTGGTAATCGATGGCGAAGTTCTCCAGGAGCATGTTACCTCGAGTGGCATCAATGTTCCGGTGGATAGCTTCCATGTCACGCAGCATATAATCGATATCACAACATCGGGCACTCAAGATAATGATACAGCTTCGATAGGTGAGCCTTTAAAAATCACATTTTGACTTCAATCCTTTTCCCCTTGAATTTTTCTAAATTGTCCTGAACAATTTCCCTATGCTTTGTTATCTTTTTTTTTTGCAGAAATCACAACACCCGATCCTTTTAAGGATGTCATACACACAGAGCCTTCGCCCAATCTCGATGAATTAATCGTTGACAAAGCGAACAAGCACCCGGCGATTGAAGAGCATATTGAAACTGTCACTTTCAGCGTCAGCAACTCCACATCCACTTCATCCTCCTCCACATCCTCCACATTTAGCTCTCCAACCAGCAGCAGTACAGCAGCAACAACGACAACGGAAAAGGAAAAGGAAACCCCCCTGATAGATAAATATGAAATCAATAAACTAGATAAGCTCTTGGACGAGCTGCTCGGATTGAAGTTGCCCAAAGGGGATGTGGTGAGCAGCACAGTGCCGCCATTTAAGCAAATGCCAGAGGCAACAGCAGCAGCAGCAACTACAGTAACTGGCACATCAGCAGCAGGAGCAACAGCAACAGCAGCAGGAGCAGGAGCAACGGCAACCACTGGTCGGCCAACAGGGACAACACGTGCTCCGGGCTTGAAAAAGGGCGGCAGTAAAACGAAAAACAAACAGACCGCCGGCAATAGACGCAAGGTCCAGAGTGCCACGCGTCGCCAGAGCACTCCTGCAACCACCAGAGCCCCGCCGGCAACAACCAGGACTCCTCCAACGCCTCCTTCTCCTCCTTCGCCACCATCCACTACCCCGGCACCGGCCACATCAACCACAACAGCAACGAGAAGCACTACGCTGCATCCGTTTTTGAACTCCCCATTCGACAAATTGCCCTTCATGGACGCCAGCTACGAGGTGAGACCGCACAGATTGCCGCCGCAGGGGCAGGAGCAGGAGCAGCAGCTGCAGCCGCATGAGCAGCCAGCACAGCAATTCCACCACTACCAGCATGCAACGAGACCGCCGACAACTGCTGCTCCGCCGGCTAAATCCGCGGAAGAGGAGGACGCACAGCCTCCGGAGCGGATGGGCGCACCGGGATTCCCGGCCATGGACGGGGGAGATCCCCTCGGTCAGCTGAAATTGGCGGGATGCAACATTTACGGACGCATGTACCGCGTGGGTCGGATTATCGTGGAATTATCCAGCCAGTGCCTGGAATGCAAGTGCACCGAGGTGGGCGTCAAGTGCGGCCCATTAGACTGTTAATTTAGACATTCCCCCAGTCCCCCCAAATAATCGAAAGCATCCCCCCAATGAGAGTGTGTGTATAGGGTTAAGTGTCAGCTCTTAATGGTAGTTTGTAGTCCGTACACTAATCCGTAGTTGTAACTAACTAAGGGGTAGAGATTAGGCCAGCTCTAGACAGTAAGTTGTATTATAGAAATATTTACAATGATTCGAATGACATCGTAATACTAAACCTACTTAACTCGGCATTTATATACTAATTAAGCTAGCTTTAAGGTGAAAAATACATTTAAATAAAATATAAATCTAATAAAAGAGAGGATATTTGCATTACTAGTTGGGAGGGTATTTAAGGAGGGAATATTAATTACTTAGGTAACAAACATTATCCATTACTCTTTTGAGTAATAGTTAACATTAATGGTTGTTAAAATATCTTCGAAAAAATTGCCTTAAATTATACGAAGGCATTACTCAGTTTTAAAGAAGTGACCTATTTTTAAGACACATTTTTACCATGATTTAAGTTCATGAATTATTTTAGTCAAGGTATTCATTTAGTTAAGCATTAAATGGTCATTAACTATGACTAAAAATCTAGAAATACCTATGATTCAAGAAGCCTATAAATATTCACTTAACTAAAACCTTGTTTGCTCATTTTTCGAATAACTAATTACTGCAAATGGCCAAACATTCCTCGAATTGTTCTGGTTTTGATAGCGAACCGTAAAGTAATTATAAAATATTTGTAAAATCTCTCATCCCTTGGACCGTAAATTCCTACCACTGACAAATACTAAATGACTGGCCAAAACCACTTGATGAGTAATAAATTAATTCAATTGAAAAGTTAACAAGTGTAGGCCAATTAGTTGGTTGGCCAGAGAACAACTCATAAAAATCAAACATTAAACACGCTTTCATCCATTTTATGGGGTGTAAAAAATAAATGTTTATTCATGGCGCCATATTTATTTATGCGTGGCCAAAAGAAAAAAATATAAGTTTACAACGGTGTTTTTTTCTGAGGGCAAACAATAAAGGCAGTCAAAAAAATATATATAAGGCATGGAATAATTGTTGACGACAATTCATTCAATTAGGGAAGACATTGCAGACCAGAATATTAAAAATTAAGTAGGGTTTATAGAATTTTGCGATAAAAATATGACTATTTTGTGCATATTTTATTAATAAATATGTTAAAAAGTTGAATAAATAAATTATTGTAACCGTTTAAATGGAGGGTTTTTGATGATCTATGAGATCTTAATCGTTTTACTTTCTGGAAATTAATTTAAAGTTTTAAACAAAGTTTTCTGAATCTTGATTAACAATTGCTTAACTTGAAAATGAGAGCTAGAAAATATATTTTAAAAAATAGTTTCTTTAAATATACCCTAAATTTGCTTAAGTATAGTTTAATTATTAAATTAAGAAACTCGAAACTAATTTATTTGAGACCCCAACTAAATGGCTTGCGGAATTGCCTGCCCGATCCGTATCCGTCGGTACACAATGAAGCCGCACAGTAATCCGGCCACGCCTCCGCCCATATGCGCCTCCAGACTGATCCGCGGATTCAGATTGTGATTGTGGCGAAAATGAAAGGTGGTGAAGCCCACGTCGCTGAGGAAGAGGATCAGCAGGGCGGCGATGCGGCTGAAGCGGTGCGAAAGCCGCGAAAAATTCTATATTGGACAGAGCGGTAATCGTGTAAAATTAATCGAATCTCAATTGCGGTTTCCAGCTGACTGACCAGAACCAGGTGCGGCACATGGCTCCCCAGCATGGCGTAGACCCCGGCGGAGGCGCCCACCAGCAGTAGATGCGGCTGCAGCCAGGCGGAGAACAGTGAGCCGGCAGCGCCACCGGCAATATAGACCACGGCCAGGCGGCAGTGACCCTGCTCCAGTTCCAGGCAGACACCGATGAAGCACTGTTGGAAACATTGACCTTTTCTTTAAAAATCAATAGGGGTAAAAACTTATGCAAGGGAATATTATGCTAATATCATTTTGAATGTCTATACTACTTTAATTCAGTTTTATACTTTTATTATTTTAAATGTGTATCCTCACAAGAAATTTAACATCATTTTGCATGAAAAATAAATAAAATATTAACATAACACAGTGCAACAAGACCCTTGTAATAATAATCTATAAAATCTCGAAGTTTATGTGGTATTTTTCTTTAAACTTCGACTCACCTGAAGACATATATTGAGTGTCAGGTGCCACACATCGGCATGGAGCAACATATAGGTTAGTAGTCGCCAGTACTCTCCACTCCACTCCGGCTTGTAGATCAGTCTTCTTTTCATGCACTCATTGGCGATCAAGTGCAGTGATATCTAGTGTAGTGGGAAAAGAAAAAAAGATGAAGGGAAAACCTTTGATTACACTAAGCAGCAAAGATATAGAAAAATCTTAATCTTGAGGAAATGTATCAGTCTGAATTATAAATTTTAAGCAGTTAAAGGGTGGCTTTTATTACTAGAATAAATATGTAGAATACATTGGCCACTTATTTATTTATTGGTAAATATTAATGCACATTATACATTCATTTGAACTACGAACTATTTTATAGTTTTATGGCAATTCTAAAACAAAATCCAACTAGTTCTCCTACATGCAATGCCGCTTATTATTTAACCATTATTTTTGTAATAATCTTCTCTTCAATTTCCTCATGTCGCCAAGCCAATCTCCTTGCCATTAGTGGTCTTTGCCATATCGGAGCACCCCCAATCATGATGAACAGTGTCATGGCAACTGGCAGACGGCGACACTCGCCTCGCTGTCACTTTCGCTAAAGCGCTCGACACTTGGCTGTGGTGGTCGTCATTCGTCGATCGACGATCGAAGATCTCCGAGATCGCTGATTGTTTTCAGCTGCAATGCCGCACAGTGTGCGCCGCATGAGTTGACAGCAGCCGCAAAAAACACGCATGCGACACCAAATCGGTGCAACATGAATATCCCGCCGCCAAATATGACAAATGCCAGAGCTCCAAGTTGCAACATTCGCTCGATCCGATGACTTAAATGGCAATATAGCTAAATCGGACTGCAGACTGCAGCGCATTGAATTGTGCAATCATTTGACGGAGCTCCGCGGGGCTGGGCCGAACAATAAAACCTTTCAATCACCGATCTGCATTGCTGACTGTGCGAAGTGAGTGTTTCAGGTATGCCCAACATGCATCGCAATAAGGTGAGTATCAATTAATGAGTGTCCCGCTAAAATGGGTCACACTTGTGGGACTTTGGGTTGGGAGCGGTATTGGCCAAGACCCAAAGAGTTTGCAAAGCGGTGTTAATTGTTTGAAGCCTTATCAGAGATAACTGGAAACCTTGGGAACATTAAAAGGCTGTATTCAGTTATTTTTCTGTGCTTTCAGTGACACATTTTTAGCATTTTTAATAATTTAATATGAAACATTTCTGTGATTTCAAAATGTAATAATTTTTCTTTATAATTTTAAGTTGCTTCTTCATTATTTATATAGTAATATTCCCCTATTGAGCTAAAATAATAATTAGGCTAAGAAGGCTCTTTTCTACAAAATTTGGAACGATTCTTAAACCCTCAAAATAATTATAAGGGCCATGTTATATGCCATATATTTTAAGCTTTATTAGGCCCATAAATTATTTATCATGGTTTTAGTTTCATATATTTCTAACAATTTAATTTCAATAAATCTCTAAACACTGCCAAACTCATAAGCCACAAAGTGGATTAGCGAAAAAGAAAAGCAAATAAATATGAATTCAATTCAAACCGCAGATAATACACACAAGTAAACGATTGAACAAAATTTTCCAGTAAATGGAAATTCAAATGAATTTCCGTGCAATAATTTATGGAGCACTCACACAGTGGCACAGGCAGCGGGTGAGCCAAAACAAAAGCAAACAAATTCTTTTTTTTTTTGTTTAAACAAATCAAATGGAAAGGCATTATTGAGATGGGAGATTGTAAACAGACACTTTTAAGAAACTGAGAGCTTATCAGCAGCAAAAGTTTACTAATTTCATTTAATTTTCAAAATCAAAATGTTCAAATAATATCACCTTTGACCGCTTTATAGCCATAACAAGTCGTTGTTTTAAATGTTCTTATCTTTTATATTCAATTAATTTTTTTGGTCTTTGTATTTCTTAATATATGATTAAATAGGTCTCTGTTTATTAAATTGAATAAAAGCCTTTAACTATTACATAAATCCGACACTCACGACTCTAAATAAAATCAATTTCTCACCTTGAGTGAGCTTTAAATAATTTCACCTTTGACCGATTTAGAGGTAAAAAGTAATATACTTTCGTGTTCATCAAAGGCATTTCATCGTTGCGTATACGTGATTTTTTTTTTCAAATAAACCATTCAATTAAACACACATCACTCATACGCCACGTTGCCGGATATGCAAAAAAAATATACAAAAAAAAAAAAAAAACACAAGCACAGACAATGGATAAACTGGAGCAACTGCATCAAATCGAACCTGCATAAAGCACATCAGCAATATAAACCAGGGCACCCGCCACACGAGCAGCTGCCTGCGCCCCTTTCCCGCGTCACCGGCTTTTGTCAGGTCATCAATGAAAATCTTCTGCAACGGAGCCCGCGATGTGACAGGATTCGCCGGATTGCCGTCGGAGGATGTCTCCGGCAGGAGCAGCAGCCTCACATCCTTGCTGCTGCCATTGTTGTTCCCACAGGAGCGCGCATTGTCGTTGTTGCTCTTCTCCCGTTTTTGTTCCAGCATAATGAGATTCGATTAAATTCGATTCGATTCAAAGCCGGCAACGACCGGTGCGCTGTACGCTTAATTCGCGACTAGGCAGATCCATTGAGGTGTTTGATTTGTTCTGCCAAAAACAAAACATTCAGCGATCCCCTGCCGATACGATTCGATTCGGTTTGAACCGATTGATCGGCAAGTGTTCCGAGTGGGTGGACTTTGTGCGAAGCATATTTTCAGGCGGGCGAAGGGTTCGAGTCTCCACTGAAAGCGATTTGGAGAGAGAAATATTTAAAAATTATTTATAATAATTATTTGTAAATTATTATAAATAAAAATAATGAATTATAGTGTTTAAGAAAGATATACGAAGTTTGTTATGTATAATTAATATCCTTCAGTAAGTATTTTCTTTTTAAAATATTTTGGAAATTCCAGTTCTTAAGAGATCTTTGCTAACAAAGTTTAAAATATATTTAATTTTATGAATCTTATGTGAAAATAACCCAAGACTATAATTGTCTAATTATAATTGAATTTAATTTAGTTTTAAAGATATTAAGAAGATGTCTTACAGACATATTAAACTTCGTTTATAATATTTAGTTAAGAATCTTTATTATTTGCTGTTTTAAATGCAAAATTCTTAAGGCGAAGCTACCTGTAAGTTGTAATTTTAAATTTTAATATCCTTTCCATAAGTTGATCAACTTTCGCCCACGGATGCCCACTTAATGCGTTTATATTGCAGCCAACTTGTGGCTCTTATTAAATTTTCGCTTTGCCCTGCCCCGAACCTTGGCATTTGACATTTTCAGGCAAGCAAACGACGTTGCAGCTTCGGTGGCAGCTGCAACAGAAGTTGCAACAGCAGCAACCATGCCGTAAGCGACTTGTTTACACAAAATTGTGGTGAAAAGCTCTATTCCTCTCTCTAATTTTTGCAATCTACCCGTCTCTTTCTGGTTGAAACAACGCTCTCTTTCTTTCAGCTGGACACGTGGTGGGCGCTAATGGCGGTGGGCGGTGGCTGTCAACACCGAATGCTCGGTTATGAATGGCTTTTAATGAAATATTTATGTAACAAGCAATAAGAAGCACTTTTGGCTTCTGGACGGAAGTGAAAGAGATGGCAGCCACGCGAGGAAATAGCCCAGAAAGAGATGGGGATAGGAGGAGGACACACAAAAGCGTTAGAAATAATTGTTCGGCTAGTTAAGTTTGACGCAACGTTGAACTAAGATAAAGCCAAACACATAAGCGAATAAACATACACTTGGCACTCCAGACAGTTTGGGTCACAGGAATAGGAGTATTACAACGAAAAGGGAATATTTTAGATACAGCAAAAGTTAATAGATTTTTATAAGAAAGGAGAACTTTCTTAAGTCAAAATACATTTTTTTTCATCTTTCATATTGGTATTTTAATAATAAATATTTAGCCTTAATTATATAATTTACTTTATTAGTACTTTCTTCTATTTATTTATCACCAACTGTCCCTGCTTGGGTTTCGCTTAGGCTATTGCCATAAACTTCCCTCAATGGTTCAGTTGCCAGAAGTCATTAACAGTCAAGGGCTTTACGTGCCACAGAAGGGAGAGACGCTGCAGTCGAAACAACAAATTGACAAATGCGGCAAGGACGAAAGGGAAGAACGGGAAATTCAGAAGCAAAACTTATACGGGCTGCTATGTCTGATATGTCTGGTGGGGTTTATTTGCTCGCCGCCGGCTTACACACCACAGAAGAAGCAGTCTACTCATTTCCAACAAGAAACCCTTAAAGTTTAACCTTTACATTAAATTTTACTTAGAAATGAATTGAAAAAGAAGCTGTTGAAGGCTTTATGAATTTATTGAAATATATAAAATTTATTTTCTAGCTCTGACCAAACTATTTTTATTAGATAATTATTTTCCCTTTCTTCCTGTATTCCTATCACTCCTCAGGCTCTACGATGCCTCAAGTTTACTTCTAAGGAAAACTCGCCAAATGAAAAACCACTCATAAAGCAAGTGTGCGAACAACTTTAACACGCCAGCAACAATCCCCGGGGGGCCTAACATAATTTCGAGCTCAGCTCCTCAGAGTCTTCGCCCCTCACGACCAAGATGTTCCACTTTGCCGGCAGCCAAATCTTGAATTCGTAAATTCCAACCTCACCAAGAAAAAAAAACGTTTAGGCAAATCTTTGCGCCAAAATCTTGAGCAAACAAGCTCATTACACAGAAGTGCACAGGCAACAAAAAAAAGAAAAGCAAAAAATAAAACGAGGCAAGTAGGAGTGCGCCTCGTGATTGAGTGACTTGGCAAAGGGGGCGTGGCAGAAACTGAGGACCATTACGGTCACAGTTTATGACCGCAATTTTATTGATACCGCCAAAGGGAGCGGATACAAAATAAAATAAGGGTAAATCGGAAAAGCCCCAAGGAAGTTCAACGGCGGCTTGCCGGCCATAAAGCGCAGCGGGAAAATTCCAGAGCGATTGCCTGCAACGCTGGGCGTTTTATGGGCTATAACAATCACAACCGACTGAGAACAACTACAATAAACTAATCTAGTGCCAGCATCTAATTTGCATGCCGCAACTAAGCGGGCTTTTTTAAGGGACTCCTCCGGATAACCCTAAGAACGGATACCGCAATTCAGCACCAACACCCATTCGCCATTCTGTAAACGCAAATGTCTATTAACAAGCTTCGTTTCAATGGCAGAGAATGCCTAGAATGACCTAGAGATGTGTGTGTGGCTCATGGATGCTAAAACTATTTATCAAGGATTCAATAAACTCTTGGTTTATGGTAAGGAAAGAATATGGAGACTGTGGGTCTACCAATTTTGTATTCCAAGTTTTATTTGAGTAAAGAAATTAAAGTCCACCCATGTAGCACCAGAAAATTAAAGAAATTAAATATATAAAATAAAAATTAATTATATTTCAAACCATAAATTGTAGCTAAAATAACTTCAGAACAACACATCTCTAGGAAATGCGGAACCCATGAGACCTGCGGTCCACAGCGCGTGCAGGGGCATAAGTAAGGATGCAAAGGATGTTTTCCGCTACCCTTTTTGTACCAGCTCGTATGTAAATATGTGTGCCGAGTTTCTGGTTGGTGCGTGCCTCCGATGCAAACTCAATTATTAACTAAGAGGGCCAAAAGGCACACAGCATGCTATATCTATGTATATATGGCACCTAGCGCCTTTGCCATGGCCCTGTTTTAGTTGTAACTGATTGTAAGCCTCTGCCACAATGTCCCCTCCTTCCTTTTGGTCCTGCTTCCTGCAGAATGCTCAACTCAGGGGAAATTTGCATTTTATCATCTCATGGTTTCCTCCAACCAACCAACCAACCAAACAGCCCGCATCCCTCGTCGCCTGTTATTACTGCCAGGAAGGGCTTTGCTTTTAATTGGTTTTCTTAGGCGAGAAACAGCCTCAGCCATAGTTGCGAGGGAAAGGGACTGCCTCGATTACCTTGTTGTCGGCGTTGTCGTGCTTGTTAATTTAGTGTTAGGCGGCACTAACTTATAATTGTTTAATTAGCAAGTAAAATGCGGTGAAAATATGTGGAAATTATTGGATTTCCCGTGTTCAACACAAAAGGGAAGAGGAGTGAGGGAAACTAAGAGGAAGGAGAGCAAATATCCTTGGGAATTTTAAGATGATGAAAACTATTAATTTGGTAAGTTGATACAAAGCAAAGCTGTGGAAGTAATTGAAATGGTAAACTAGTTATCTTATATACAAATATAATAAATTTTCGTAAACAAAAAGTTAAATAACTTTCACTAGGTTTTATTATAAAGTATATTGAGATTATATTAAGTCGTGTAACTGGTTTTTTATTTATTGTTTATAAGTTCAGTGTTTGGAAACCAAGGATATTATTAATCAATAAATTGCGCTATCAATTAGAAAAACACTTCACAACAAATTGTGTAACATTAAAAGTCGCAACTGAACGAAATAAAACTCAAACTGGTCAAGGTACATCTTCCTTTAAATAAAGATACAACTTAATAGAACTATTTTTACAAAACACACAATCAATTTCTTTAACTTACTACTTATTTTAATAATATTCAATAATATAATAACTCACAATCCCTCCCTGTTAATCACTCAAACTTTCCCCGCAGTGCACTGTACTGTTCACATTTAATAAGCTAAAAGCATTTTAGGCGCCCCTCTGAAGATATTTATCTTAAACATATGCGCATTATACTGCGCGTAAGCGGTTTCATTATGCCAACAATTGAGTGAGTACATTGAGTCAATATTAACCCCTTCAGGACTCTAACGGCCAAGTCATGACGTTAGTACCAATAGAGAAGCGAACTGGTAAGGTCACAACAGAAGAAACTAAAGCAGCCGTAAAATGATAAAGATTATGAATTGGTTTTCAATGGTAAAAATACTTATCACATTTTAAGAGTCAGTAAGTGATGTATTACCCGAATCCAGGTCATAGGCCTCATTCCCCTGAATCGTCAGGATGTGGATTCAAATGTCATATTGGACTACGCCATGATGTTCATTGTACCCATTATCTATTTGGCCTGTTACTTGACCATCAATTGGATGAATGCCTATGGTGTCTGCTTGCTGGATGCCTGCAACAGTGTCTGCAAGCTGAGCAATAATCTTTTCATGCACCTGGGCGCCTTCCTCTACCTGACCATCTCCCTGATGAGTATGTATCGTCGCAAGGAGTTTTTCCTGCAGTTCGACGAGCGACTGAATGCCATTGATGCGGTCATCCAGAAGTGTCGCCGGTTGGCCGAGATGGACAAGGTTAAGGTCACAGCGGTGAAACACAGTGTGGCCTACCATTTCACTTGGCTTTTTCTATTCTGCGTGTTCAGCTTTGCCCTATACTATGACGTGAGGGCGCTATATATGTGAGCAACCATCCTTAAACATTATTACACTAAATATTAACTACTAAATACAATACTAAATTACCAAACAGCACCTTAAACTTTAAGTATCTGTAGCTATCCCATTTTTCACTTTATTCCCACAGGACCTTCGGTCAATTCGCCTTCATTCCGTTCATGGTTTCCAGCTTCCCGTACTTGGCCGGCAGCATTATCCAGGGCGAGTTCATCTATCACGTGTCGGTCATCTCGCAGCGCTTCGAGCAGATTAACGCTCTGTTTGAGAAGATTAACCAGGAGGCCCGTCACCGCCATGCCCCCCTCACAGTGTTCGATATCGAGAGCGAGGGGAAGAAGGAGCGGAAGACCATCACGCCGGTAACGGCAATGGATGGCAGGACGACTGGCACGTTTGGCAATGAGCACAAGTTGGCCAGTGAAATGAAGCGCCAATTGGGACAACAAAAGAACGAGGAGGACGATGTGGACTCCAGCAATGATGAGGACGAGGACGATTTTGATTACGACAATGTCACCATTGCCGAAAATACAGGGTGAGGGGGAAACGATTAAGAGGTTTCATCAAAAAACGGATTTTTAATTAATGATTGTGGATGTTTGATTGCTTTATTTGGAACAGAACAGACAGGCACTTTACAAATCATATAAATTTCTTATTTAACTAATCAATAATAGTATCTAAAGATTTACCAGTTAATATCTAATATATTTATCTCAATTAGTACCACCTCGGAGGCCAATCTTCCCGACTTGTTCAAGTTGCACGATAAAATCCTGTCGCTCAGTGTGATAACAAATGGAGAGTTTGGGCCACAGTGCGTACCCTATATGGCAGCCTGTTTTGTGGTCAGCATCTTTGGGATTTTCCTCGAAACAAAAGTCAACTTCATAGTGAGTGGAAAGAGCCGACTGCTGGACTATGTGACATATCTGTATGTCATCTGGAGCTTCACCACCATGGTGGTGGCCTACATCGTGCTCCGGCTGTGCTGCAATGCGAACAATCACTCCAAGCAATCGGCGATGATTGTCCACGAGATCATGCAAAAGAAGCCCGCCTTTATGCTCAGCAATGATCTCTTCTACAACAAGATGAAGTCCTTTACCCTGCAGTTCCTTCACTGGGAAGGTTACTTTCAGTTCAATGGGATCGGATTGTTTGCCCTGGACTACACTTTTATTTTTTCGGTGGGTTTTAGTTGGCTAAAAAAAAAAATTTTAATTTAATTTTTAACCTTTTCAGACTGTGAGTGCCGCCACATCCTATTTGATTGTGCTGCTGCAGTTCGACATGACTGCAATTTTGCGCAACGAGGGCCTGATGTCGTAAAAGACTTAGGGCAAAGCAAAAAAAAATATATATTTTAATCGTTTTAAACACACGTTTTTTCGGTGTTAAGGAAAGTAGTCGAGAAAATACTCTTTTGTTTAAAAAACTGAAAAGAAAATATGATTATAATAGTTTTTATTTATAATTATTCACAGTCAAATTTATGGCAATGTTAACTTGCTCAATCGTAATTTATACTAGGGATGATTACTAATGATATCGGTGTCTATGAATTATCTTAAAAAAGAAAACCAGCAAGAAGGAAGATACAAACTTAAACAAAAAGAATCTTAGATTCTTATCTTAATACATCAAAATCCCTCGAATGTTAATATTATGACTGTCAATAAAATACTATTATATTATATGATTATATTATATGATATTTGTCAAAATTGTTCTAATATGTATATTTAAAAACAACCAAAGACAATTTCTCAGAGTACTCAGATTCGGGAACAGAAAAAGTACAAAGGACATCGAAGGCTTCTGTTAAGCGCCGCGATAATCGCATCAGCCAACACTTTGGGCTCCCCATGAAGGATGCCCAAAGGAGCGTGAAGGGCGGGACCAGAGGTTACTAACGCAATTTCCATCAAATGTCAATTGAAAAACCCGATTTGCCAGTCATCAGTCAGGTCCTCTTTTGCAGAGCCCTCCCGTCCCACAGTTTTGCGGCCGTCAAACGGAAGCCAGAAGCGAGCGGGAAAGTGGGTCAGGAGGAAGGATGCTGGGTGGATAAAAAAAAGAACATGGAGCAATTTCCGCTTTCAATCACGTTTAGTGCAGCGGAAATGTGTGCAGAAATATGTTTTCTTTTTTTTTTGTACTTTTACAGTTCTTCCATCTTTTTTGTAAACGCAAATCTTTTAAATACTGTCAGGGGGAGGCTTGGGTTATAAATTACAATTCGAATTTAGTTAAATCTAAATATTTCAGTTGGGCAGGAAAATAGGAAACTTCGATACTGCCAGCGAAACTCAATGAATTGACCATTATATGTCAAGGGGATGCGAATTAATTGATTTTTTCAGCCACACCTACTACAGTCTCCCCTTCGAGCAAGTCTGAAAGTCTCACTTTACACACTTTATCAAGGCACTGAGAAAAGGGAATTATTTATTTTACTTACTGAACTATGTAAGAGCCTTCGAATTGTTTAATAAATATTTAAAGTTAGCGAAGAAAATAAAATTAGAAGAGACTTATTAATTGTTTCAAAATATACCTTCAACTAACTTTGTTTTAATATTAATAATATTAATAGGTACACGCAAGACAGTTTAAATATATTTTGCATATAACTCTTGTGTTTTCTTAAATGAGTTATTGGTAAATTAACTTAATATTTTTCCAGTAATATATCAAATAATTATAATACTCTTTTTTTGTGCGTGTACACACTGTCTGAGTGACTTGAACACATCCCGAACACGTAAATCAATATGTGGCTCGATTGGCTCGTTTGCACATGAACCCTCCTACTCCATGAGGAGAAATAAATTAACAGGCAGAGGGACCTAGGGAGACAGGGTGAAATGTGGCTGTTCTGGTCATTGAAAATGGCTGGAAACAGAAGCAACAGGCAGCACACATATTACCTGCAAATTACGTCAACTGTTGCTGGCAGCTAAACTACAAAAAATCGGATTGAGGGTTAGAGGGGTATAGTTATAGGGTCAGAACCCGGAGTAGGTTAAACCCAAGTCTGTTTTAAAGGAATAAATGGGGTTTCTATTTGAGAAGGAAGTTAAAAAAATAATTTAAGGAAACTTTAAATCAGTTATATTTATATGCAAAACTTATAATATGATTATGTTTCTTGTATTTTTATATTTATATTTTTTTAAATATTTTTTTTAATCTTTTCAATAAATAAATCCTTCTTTTTTTTCAGTGAAATCTGGTGCATGAGCCACGTGACCCTTGCAAAGCTATGTGAAATGTCAAGGCACTTTCAAAAGTTCATTTAGACAGAAGCGAATTCTATACTAAAACTCTTAATACAGTGTCTTGTGTAGGGAGACTAGACAAATGCCAACAGGTTGTTGCTGCTGTTTAAATAATTGAGGCTAAAAATGCATTGGCCATTCGTCGAGGGCAGGAGGTCATTACAGAGCCACCCAATGGGTAAAGTCTTGGAGAATATGGATTGAGTGCGTTTGAGGGTGAGTGCAAAGCTTATTTATTTCCCACTTGGGGGGGATAAGCCACCCTTTATGTTATGTTTCCATTTTCTACTTATGTTAATTTGGTATTAATATACATAGCTGATTCTTTGGGAAATAACTTTAGTCATAGAAAGGAGCAATTTGTACCTATGGTACGTATGCTATTTCAATTCCAATAGGGAATTGTTCCTAACTAAGCCAAAAATACAACATTTAAGACCCGGAGTTCTTAATAGATTATTAAGAATATTACATTTCTTCGCAGTTTTCATGATGTAATGAATATTATATATATTTATTTTTTATTTGTACTTTTTTTCTACCAAGCACAGCTCCTCGGCTGTTTAAAATAAATAGTTTAATAGGATCGGAAATGAGTTTTCACTAAACACGTTAAATATTTAATGTGCATGTTACATTAATGATATATGACTGATTCATGAAAATGCAGTGACATTATCATGACAAGTCAGACACCAGCCGTGGAAAGCTTTCATACTACAGGTGTCTGTCTAAGCGAGACAGCAACACCAGCGAGAGTTAGAGAGTCCAACAGATGAGAGCGAGCCTGAGCGACAAGTGTGGTGAGTTTCGCCATTATCCTTGAGAACGCATTCACCCTTGGCCAAGCGAAGGAAAATTGTGCGAGGACCGTTAGGCGAAATCAAATCAAACTGATAACAGCTGTGTGGGAGAGCAAGAGAGAGGGGTGCCAAGGAAAAGCCCGAGAGAGCGCTTCAAAGAGAGAGCAGAGCGCGGAAAAGCACGAGGCGAACTTTTCCTTCAACTGGAGCCTCAGATAACGGGACAGTTCGTGGCGGAGTTGCGAGTGTGTCGGTTGTGCAACAGCGGAATAACGGTACACCACAACAAACCTCTGAGAAGGAGTGTGTGCGGGTGTCTGAGTGTGAGTGCGTTTGGGTGGCAGCCTCAGTGGCCAGCAATTAATAACGAAAGTCCTGTGCGTGTGTGTGTTTAATGATTAAACTTTAACTAAAAAAAATTCGAATTAAATTAAATGGAAAATAAAGATTTAGAAAATGTAAATATCTTGAATAATACACAAAACTGAACAAAATCTTAGAGCTGGGTTAATAAATCCAATATTTATTCGAAATTCAATACACTTTTAAAATTGAATTTTTATTACAAAAAAGAATTTAACTTTTGGAAATTTAAGGACAACACAAAAAACGTGTTTTGATGCAAACTGTGTTGAGTAATCAAGACGAGCAGACTGCGCAGTTTGGCGCCGTGTGGGCGTCTGCCCAAAAATCTAAGAAGTAAATGGGAGAACAGGGCAAAAATACATAAATCCCACCTAGACAGCAACGCCGTGTCTGCCCCTGACTTTTATTTAATGCTTATTTTAGCGGAGCTCATTGGCAAACCAGTGAATTTTGGCTTTGAATTTTGACATTACTTAGCAGAAAGCCTAAGAGTTGTATTTCCAAGAAACTTATAAAATTCAAACTAAAAGCTGAATCAATTAGGAAGCCTTTTGATATGAACATTTCTTAAGAAATTTCCCAAAGCGCTGAATAAATTTCGCTAAATTCGGAGATACAATTTCAAGTTGTTATTAAACAATTTCTGTATCTAAATATTTCTTCCTTTTTCCAATGAAATTCAGATAATAGATCACATTTTGTATCTAGTATTTCTATTAGAGTTCATTTGACAATAATATTAACTATTATTTAGTCTCAACCTTGCCTACAAATTATTTATTTATTTTGATTATTGCTTACTTTCATTGTAACTTTGACTCCTTTATTGTTCACTCTTAATTAAATTAGAATGGTTTTTGAAATTATAAGAGCATTCAACCTTCTGAATGCCTTTCAATAAGAGACAACTTTCCCGGCATACTCCTTCGCTTTTCTTCTGCGTCTGCTTCTTTGCGTCTCGCTTTCACTTGGTCATGAAAATCAAAGTCCCCCGTGTGCGCTGTCAATGTATTGGGCCCCCCACATCTGTGTGTGTGTGTGTGTGTGTGCACACACACATTATAAGGGTGTTTGCTGCGGGGGCGTGAAAAGTTTGTCTTCCTGTTTGAGTTGCGTATTTGGGCGCCATTTCAGCATTCCGCTTTTTATTTACTACAAATTGCTTTGCATTTTCGTTCCATTTCATCTTCCTCTTCTTCTGCGTTATTTTCCTTTACTTTTTAATTTATTTTAATTCTGTTATTGTGTTTAATGTGCTGTTGGCAATTTGTTAGGGAATAAAATTGTGCACCTCAGACCCCTGCAAATGCCGCCGCTCAGGCAGTAATGAAATATTGTAATTAACTTTGTTGCCAGCGGGCAAACCGAAGAGAAATTTTGCGACGTTAATGAGGCGGCAACAGGTTCCACGGCAGCAACAGCAACAGCAACAGCAGCTTCAATTAAGTTTTTAATAAGCGACAGTCTAGGGCTAATAAATATTCATAAATATTTTAGCTCAGCTGTCGGCAATTTTGCAAAGTACTAACCCGCAGACCAGCATTTCGTCCTCCCACGCTGGCGCATTTTGAGTGTATTTAAAAGTTTTTTCCTTCTGCTCTATCGGAAAGTTTTCCATCAACTTTCCCCGCTCGCCCATTCATGTCCCAATGCAGGAAACTTTCGGCTCCATTCATTATTAACGATAATATGTGCTCAGCTCCTCTGGAAGCCTAGTTTAGGGGGAAAATGCCAGGGGCGAAAAGTTCGCAATTAATTGCAAACTACCAAGTCGAGTGCAGGAAAGTGATATCTCGCAGGACAAAGTCAGGAATTATTTAACGAAATGGGTCACACAGTGTTAGCTAAGCTTTGTTTGGGTTGACAAATTAAAACTGACTTAGGTTTTACAATTGGGAATGCCACAAGCTTATGAAATGAACAACGCACTGAATTATTCAATTTATGCCATTAGCTCAAGTTGACTTTCAAGTCGAGTGCCGAAATATGATTTCCCACAAGAGGAACTTTGAAAATTTTAATTAAAATTGTGAGTTTTATATTTTCAGAAAATTTATAAACTTAATTGACTTAAGAAGAAGTTGAAGAACTAGCATGTCAATTATTTAGTTAGCTTATTTGGTTTCAAAAATATTTAGAATAATAATTTATCTTTTAGTTAAATTTTCAACTCAAAGCAATCAAAATAAATTCTCCTTTTGTGTAAAAGTTTCTAATACGCTGTGCTAAATTCATTTACATAAAGCCTTGAACAATAGCAAAATATATTTTACACATCAATGAATTAATCCAATAATAAACTTGGCATAAACTCAATGAACAAACAAAGAAATAACTTGAAATAAAGCCAATTTCCACAATAACGAGCCAAGCCAACGCCTACGAAAAACACACACAATGGCAAATAGCAATTCTAAAATTTATTTAAATATTTGCGTACACAGAAAGTAAGCGGATCCACGCCAAAGTGAATAACACAAGACAATAAAAGAAACGTTCAAGTGGAAGGAGATGATGAAGTGAAAATAACAAAATCGGCAGATAACTAATAACAAGCAAACAGAGGGCATCAAAGGAAAAGCGAGAAAGGCAGTCGGGTCTTTGACTTTGAAGAGGGCCAAGAAAAGCCAGAGTCATGGTTTGAACTTCGGGTAAAGGAGGTAAGTCCATGGAAGGGGAAGTATTATATATGTTTGTTATTTACAATTCAAACAATTCAATCAATGATGAATAATTAATAAGCTAAAAATATGCATTAATATTTCATAGAAAAAAATATATTTTTCACTGTTTAGATTATAATAATTTATTTTCCGTTAATATGCCTGACCAAATTCATGAATATCGAATTATTAATGAGTCCGGTTCTGCTTATTTTCTAAAATTAATTAGGGGCTCGTGTTCAGCTGAAGGCTGGACTTATTCCACACTTTTAGGGGCCTTAACCTTTTCGCATATTCAGAAAAATGCACACAACTAAACCAATTTTCATAATTCATTCACCGACATCTCGCAGCTCCCCAAAGTACGTCATAGATATTCCATTTCATCAGATGTATTAGTAAAACGAGAGCCGCAAACCACCCCCCAAGAGATTTAAATTTAGCCCCGGACGCCGTTCGGGTACATAAGCACGCTATATACATACAATTTATATAGCTACTATATTATTATATATCCAAATTATTGTACATAATTGAGTGCGTTAAATTATTTACTCGATGGGGCTTTTTAGGGGGGAGACTAAGGGGGGGTCTCAGACCTCTTAACCGCTCGTTGGGTCCTTAAAGTCCGCAAAATATAATAAAATTAAATGGCTTTAAGGCCTCGCCTCATCGAGCGGCAGAAAAGTATGCTACAAATTCCCCGCATAAATATTGATGAATCTTAAGGGGGTTTTTCGTGAGTGTTTTGAGTGCGAACGCCCGTTCTGCTGTTCGTTCACCTTCTTTACACTCTTGAGACTAAAAAAAGGGAGAACAACAAATCGTGTCTACTAAGTAAATATTCAGGGCTCTGACCCTGGAAAAGGCATTGAACCATCAATTTGCACCGCAGAAATACCATCCGTAGAATAATTCTGCACAATGCTGCGTTCTAATCCGCATAATCGCATTAAAAAGGCAGCCATTAGAGTTTTGATTGGTAGATTGTGGTGTTTCATGTTTGTCAAGCTTTGTGATGCAATCATATTTGATACATAGCAGGCGCTAATTATCGATTCGCATTTAATTGGATAATACAAATTGTGGCGCACACGTAAACAACCTTTTGGTCGCATGATTGCTAGCCACAACCCAACATAACACAATTATGATTTTAATTGAATAAAGCATTAAGGCTGTCAGTAAACAGAAATCATTTATCTGTGACAATAACTGGAAAATCTGGGGTCTTTAGTCTGATGAAAAAGTTAATAATTGGATAAGATTATTGGTGTTGAAAGCAGGGGAGAGAAAATTTCTATTAATTATTCATTTTAAATTAATTAAACTTTCAAGGTTACAAAAAGCCACTATACTTCTCTTATGAAGGCAAATCAATCATATATCCCTTTCATTTGTTATAATTAGACAAAGCCTTGTTTATTTGGATTAAATATAATACTGCCGGCACACTCGCTACCACATCAATCATGGCACTCGATGTCTGACACAAATATCCTTACCCTGAAGCTGGGAAAGGAGAGCAAAAATAAACACAGGAGGGGGATATAATAGACCCAACTTAAGCCTGCCTTGGCTGCGAACTTATGAAAGTGAGCTGGTAGTCTGCTTATGTCCTTAGGGCTTATTATTTAGCTGCTTATTCACTGCCAGGCGGAAGGTACTCCTCTCCGTTGTGCGACAATTCCGTAAACAACGAACAAACAAAAGAAATAAACGACAAAAAAAAGGCAGCCACGTGGTTCCGTCTGACAGTGACAATAAATATTAATGACCGTCGGAATGAATAGATATTTAAACAAATGTAACGCTTTGATGGTGTCATGAAAATGTTATTGAATTTTTCCATGACCAGAAGCAGCACGAAGCCCAAGCCCCAACTCCGAATGAGTTTGAATGACTTTCATTAGCTTTCTTTATTATGTGTCGATTGTTTTCGCCTAATTACTGGTCGGCCTGATAAAAATTATTGACCTGTCACTACCAAAACACAATAAAAGCAGCACTATAATCTTAATAGGTTAGGTAATATATTATTAATTACTTAGCTTATTTAATTTATTCATCGATGAAGCAGGATTGAGATGAAAGTAAATTAGATCGATTCTGTCAATTAAATACTCAGGCTTCCGGGGACACATACAAAAAGTAAGTTCAGGCGGAAGAGCGTGCAATATATCTTCTTATTTTTCGCTTAAACGATTTCCATAATACCAAATTTGCATTTCCCTTTAACCCAAAACTAAACAGTCTAAATTTAAGCAATTAGAGCTGCAAGGGTTGGCCAAAACTCTAAAAATAAAAAAGGAAAACAGTATTAAACAAGCTGGAAACCGAGCTACAGCCAATGCTAATGAATAACCCGCGCAGCGCCGCGCCGCCCCCAATAGAAACTTTTCTCATTACTCAAATCTATATATATG
The DNA here is from genome assembly GCA_008042635.1 of Drosophila nikananu. Lineage (NCBI taxonomy): Eukaryota > Metazoa > Arthropoda > Insecta > Diptera > Drosophilidae > Drosophila > Drosophila nikananu. The sequence continues at coordinate 69,762 of VNJV01016889.1, forward strand.
TACGTGTATATCCGCATATAAATCCCAACCTTCGGCAGAGCACTAAATACCGACAAAGTGAACAAAACGGTTTGTCCAACAGTAAAGGCTAAAACGGGGCGGGGCTGCCAGAGAGGCGTGCATTTTTGTAAACTGTTTTTGGCCAGGATTCATTTGCATCTCCCAGTGGGCGTTGCTGCTGTTGCCTGCCTTTGAACGAAAGTCAAACGCCAAAGAGTTGCCGGTAAAACAGCAACAAATTTGCACTTTCATTTTAATTTCGCCTGTCGCTGTTCCAAGTGATGCTGGGAAATCCTTTAAAATGTACCAAGAAACTGGTGCAAACAGGCCAAGCTTCTGTCACTAAAAAGGAAGCTTCTGCGCTTAATGGCCGCAAAAGTGCGAGAGAGTGGAGAAAGTGGTTCCAAGGTTGGTTGGGTTCTCCTGTGAAATACTTTCACATTTTACCGGGCTCCGGAAAAAATGCAGTAAAAGCGGTTGTCAGGGAACTTTTACCAATGACGCATCTGCGGAAAATAGTTGAAGAGCTCTTTAACCTTGCTTAATTTTAAAACCCTTGCAGGGTATAATTTTGAGGGAAAAATTATAACTTTGCCAATCTGCATCATATTTTCTGCATTTAAAACTCGATTTATTTTTTTTTGCCAAATTTTGTAATTTTTTTTACATGGACTCAAAAATCGCGAACTCCTTAAATGGTTTTTTCGTCATAACTTGGCTTAAACTCAACGGATTTCAGTCTGGTTTGGTTTTTTCTTCTTAGTTTTTAAAGGAGAATATTTCTGCATTTAAAACTCGATTTCTAATTTTTTGCCCAATTTTTGTAAATTTTGACGATTTAATTCTTTTTTTTTACATGGGCTCAAAAATCGATAACTTCTTAAATGGTTTTTTCGTCATAACTTGGCTTAAACTCAACGGATTTTAGTCTGGTTTGGTTTTTTCTTCTAAGTTTTTAATGGAGAACTTTTCTGCATTTAAAACTCGAATTCTCATTTTTAGCCTATTTTTTCTCAATTTTGACGATTTAACCCCTTTTATTTTTTCCCCCCATGGGTTTAAAAATTGCGAACTCCTTAAATGGTTTTTTCGTCATAACTTGGCTTAAACTCAACCGATTTCAGTCTTGTTTGGTTTTTTCTTCTTAGTTTTTAATGGAGAACATTTCTGCATTTAAAACTCGATTTCTAATTTTTTGCAAATTTTTTGTCAATTTTGACGATGTAACCCCTTAAATTTTTTTTTTACATGGGCTCAAAAATCGCGAACTTCTTAAATGGTTTTTTCGTCATAACTTGGCTTAAACTCAACCGATTTCAGTCTGGTTTGGTTTTTTCTTCTTATTTTTTAATTTTTCTGCATTTAAAACTAGATTTCTAGTTTTTTTTTTTTAAATTAATGACAATTTTGAAGATGTCAACATGTTTCGCCCAACATTTATATTATCTAAGAACAAGCGAAAAGGACCGCAATCCTTAAATATACCAAAGTTGAAATATATACTTACTGCATACTTCGGCTTGACGAAGTTAGCTTTCTTTCTTGTTACATTTGGATTTACATTCAGCAAGGTTGGCAGTAAAAAGTAAAGAATAAAAGTCGTGATTTCAGTCCCCTCTCATTTTGCAAATTGCCAGCTATAATCACACCATATAGCAGAAATACTGAACGGGATGCACTCTAGTTGCCACGCTGCTGCAATACTTTGAAGAGCCATCAAGTTCAGCCATCAAGTTTTATAACTACACACCCGACCTCACGTCTCCAACGTTCAAGTTTCCTCTCTTAGTGTACATCAATGGCACAATTAACCACAGTTTTGTTGATGTAATTTAATGGCACTTGTTCGACATTTAATTACACTAATTTATATGCAAACTGCAACCGACACGGCGCACAGTTGCCGGAAAGATACAGATACTATACAAAAATCTAATTTTTCATGGCAACGGATCGTAAAATTTGTTATTGCATTCGACAGGTAATAGTTCAAAAGGGTTGAATCCAAAAAATTATTCAAATCGGTTTAGTATCTTAGAAGTTACACGGGTTCAAAGTTGAACCTTTTTTGGGTTGCAAAACAATCAGGTAGTTTTTAAGGAAATATCCGACTTTGCGGTCGATTTTTAGGTAAACTATGTAACCAACCGGCATGGTTTTGGTCTCTATCGAAAGGGTCATCAAATCTCGGTAAAACCCAGGTAGAATGAAATTATAATATCTTTTGCAGGTTGAGGTATACCTGTTTTGACAAAGTACTAATTTTGCACCTATTTTTCAACTTTGATGGAATGTCAAAAATGTTATTACGCTTTATTATTGGTTT
>VNJV01016893.1:0-15033 GCA_008042635.1 Drosophila nikananu
ATTTAACTCACACGCATTGTCGTCGACAGCAGGAGCAAGGACCACGGCACATGTGTGAGTGTGTCTCCTCTGCTCTCCTTTCTCTCGCTCTCATCCTGCGAGTGTGTTTGGCATTGGCATCCTGGCACAATGGCGGCTGGCGGATGCGGAAACTGTTTTGCTGCCGTTGATGCCGATGCCATAGAGAAGCCCCGGCCATTGTTGCTGGCGATGCCAAGCGTACCCATTAATTGGTAATGAGTTGATCGGGCTTAAACCAGGCAAGGATCTCTTGTTACTCCTTGAAACTGAACTGGATACCAAGGAAGCAAACTGGTTGCATATTCTATTTATTTAATATTGTAAAAATCGCCTTACACTATCAGTAAATATTCTTTTATGAATGTCTGTTTTAATATATATATTTATTTTTTGAAGCATTCTTTTCTATCATTTCAAGGAAATTATTTATTTAATTCAATAGTTACTCATATTATTATAAAGTAAATTATATATATTTTTCCTGCCTTCTTCCAGGGTGGCATATTCTATTTATTTAATATTGTAAAAATCGCCTTATACATTCTGTAAACTTAGTTTTATGAATATTCTTTTATGAATGTCTGTTTTAATATAAATATTTATTTTCTAAGGCATTATTTTCTATTATTTCAGGGAATTTACTCATATTTTTATTAAGTAAATTATATATATTCTTCTGGCCTTCTTCCAGGGTATCCCCCGTTCGAGGCCACCACCTTGATCCGCATTATTGCCGCTGCTGCAGCGACTAACGACTAACGACCGACAAAGTCGTTCCTGATGCTGGTCGCATGTTGCTGCCCCTGTCGTTCTAATGTTAAGTTGAATTGTCATTAAAATTGTCGTCCATAATTTCGACATTAAATACACACATAAGCGGCACACACACACACTAGCTGGGCTGAGGCAAGAGCTGGCAAGGATGCGCGTGTGCGTGCGTGTGTGTGCATGTAAATTGTGCGGCAGGCCCCTCGATGTATGCAACACTTTTGGCGAGCGAGCCGAGCATAAATGCTTGCCTGTGCTTAAGCAGATGTGTGTGTGTGTGTCCTGTGTGTGGAGTGTGTGTGTGCGAGTGTGCGTCTGGGCTGGGAGCGTGGTTAAAAAGTGCCAACGCAGCATGTTTTCAACATTGTTTAAATTTATATGGCAGACAGGCGCTCACACACGACTCCTAGGACTCGCAGGACATGGATGGGACGGACCACAACTTGTGCTTAAAGCTAAAGTTTTAAATTTGCATAATACAGCAAGTCAAGGAGGGTCAACTTGGGCCATCCCTGCTCCTCTTGATCCTCTCGCCCGCCCGCTTACGTAATTGCCGGGCTCATAAACCCCAGGACCAATCATCATTAGGCGGACGGCCATTACATAATTATCGCAATCACAACTTGCAGGTAATTGAAATTGTGTGTGGTGGTGTCCATTTGGAGTCAATTTCGATAAAGTTTTCCCCCGATTCCCGTCATTTAACGCTAATCACTTGCAGTCACACACAGAGAGAACGAGAACGACAACGAAACTCGAAACTCGAAGCAAATAATTTGTCTTTCCATTTCCGCCCAGGAGGCAAAACTTTCCTTTATCCCCGATGCTCGGCCGTAGATTGTTTTTGGCCAAGGTCAAAAGCGGGCCACTCCGGGGCGGGCTAGGTGACGGTTTTGCTTAATTAGAACATTCATTAATCAAATCAAAACCATTTGCCACCCCGGGCTTAGGCCTAGCCGGGGAAAAACCAGGCCAGACAATGAGCCAACGAGGAAAAGCTCTGGCACAACAACAACAGAAAACCAGAAGCGAACTAGGAAAGAAGGAAACTTTTGGCGAATGGCGAATGGCGGCCAAACACGCACAGGATAAAAGGCGGAGAGCGCGCGGAGCAAATAAATTCAGTCGCATAGAAAAACGACAAGCGGCATAACAAAGCGCACAGATTCGGCAAAAGGACGACGCAGGAGCTGGATGAGCCAACGTAATACAACAAAGGGACGAAGGCGGCGAGCACGAGAGCGAGAAACGGAAAAAATGCGACCATTAAAACACATTTGTATATCTATTTTTGGGGCGAAACAAGCACCGACCTCAGGCTTCAGAGCAGCGGGCGGTCCGCGAATGCCACAAAACCCAAACCCAAACCCAAGCCCGAGCCCAGCCCCCGGACCCAAAGATACAGAAATAGAGAACGAGAGAGCCACGACGAAATGAGAACCCAACAATGGCCGGCACAGAAATACTTAAAACTACTTTAATTTATGGAGCACGCATTTCTGCGTTTAGCTCAGCCCCTTTTCCGTTCATTTCCGCTGCTATTCATGGGCAGGAGAGGGTTGCAAAGTTCAGGGGGCTCCGGTGGGTTCCACTGGGTTTCAGTGGGGTCGGAGGCCAAAGCAATCAGTCAGCAAACAACATGGCTTTGAGCTCTGCCTGCGTCGTCGTCGTCATCCTTTCAGTCACTCTTTTCAAAGGATACGCTCTCTAATAAGTCTCCTCGCCCTCCGAAGGAAGCACACCAGATTCAAAGGCTTCTTGAGACGGGCCCGGCTTCCAAGTTTCTGCTTTATCCAAATTCTGTGCTAGCCTGTATTTTCGGTGGAATATATACCACCACATACTATACTTAGGGCCCGAACCGGGCCCAGTTATCAGCGTACGTGGCTGAGATTTGGTTGGGAAATTAATGAGAAATCATAAATCAGAAGATAATTGGACAGAGCTCGGCAGGGCCCGCCAGTTTTCTTATTTTCGGGAAAGCCTCTCAGCTCTCGGGCTCTGTCGCTTTACAAAGTCAAAGCGATATCGCCGCCAGTGACTGGGCTTCCCCTAGCTGCAGTCAGTTGCATTCCCTTCACCTCTTTTCGGGTTCTTGCACTGCGCAAACTTGGGCCTCACTTGCATTTACTTGCATTAAGCTTGTAATGAGTGGTCTAGGCCAGAATTTATGTGCAGAAATTTAATTAACTGGAGATATTTAAATGTAAATTAGGATTAGACTCTTCCGCTGCCTCTTTTCTGATGGATGCGATGACAAAGGGGGACCTGCTGTTCCGTGTTGTATTTTTTTTTCGCCGTGTACGCCCCTTTTCTGGCTTTTCTGCCAACTGTGCTGAGTGGGTAAATTATGCATAAGCGCACTAGCAGCGCCACATTATGACGAGGCAGGCGGACGTCTGATGCAGAACGCAGCTGCCTGGATTATGTATGAGTGTTCCGGAGGCTGGGAAGGGGTTGCAGGGCAGAAGGGCTGCCAACTCACTTGTCAACGTGCTCATCACATTTCTTCTCCACGAAAAAACCACCCACTTTGCCGTTTATGCGCACCAAGGCAAACAAACAGCAAAATATTTGTATGCTAAGCCAAACACATGCGACGGCGAAGCCCCACAATGCCACGCCCCCCTCCATCAGCCGCCAGCCGCCCCCATTTCCTCATTTTCCAGGGGAGAGCCCGGCGAGCCCGGCGAGCCCGGGCCCAACGCGGCTCAAGTATTTTGCATTGCTAAGCAGAAATTATAAATCAGGGCAATTGTTGAAGATTTGCAGCCCGCACAACTAAACGGGAACGAGAACGAGAACGAGAACCGACGACCGGCATGGAAATGGAAATGGAATGGGGACAGGGATGGGTGCTGGCTGAGAGCGGGACCAGGAGCGAAGCGGGACGGTAGCAGCAGCAGGGCGGAGCGGGACAGGAGGGATTGCGGCACGCACGCCTCGCTGGTTTCCTGGCTGCCTCGGCTGTTGTTGACTAACTGACTGGCTAAGTGACTGACTGACTCGCCCCGCCTGTGCCGTTGTCTGTCCTGCCCTGCACTGCCAGAAAAAATATACCATCAAAAATGGAATGTAAATAATTATATTTAAATAAGTTTAGGCAAATAGAAGGATTACACAGCTCTTGAGTTCTATATTCCGAAATAATCCCTAAAAATGATCGGAGGCTTGAAGTATTGTTAAACTATTATTTAAACTATCAAATAAACTTCTAAAATATTTATTGATAAAATGTATTCATCCTTTGATATTTATTTTTCTTATACAAATAATTGTGCTTCCTTTATTGTCTTTTAAAAATTCGCAAACATATTTTAAGCTATATTATAATGACATATTTTTGTAAGTATCGCAAAAATCTTTAAAGCTCTATTATAATTATATATTTTTGTAAACATCGTTTGACCCAATCTAAATATTTTGTCAAGTGTTCGTTTTGGGGCCTGGCCTGATGAACGTGCACAGGCAGTCAAATATTTTGCAAGGACGAACGTGGAAAATAAATAAAAATTCCCCACAAAAATGAATTTAACGAATATGAAAACAGAATCGAGACGGGAGACGGCCGGCAGACGGGGCCGAGGAGGCGGAGCCAGAGAGCTGAAATCATAATTTAATTTAACGTATTTTTCGTTGCCAAAAGACAAGACGCGAATCGCACACAAAGTCACATACTCTGCACAGGGAGGAGGGAAGCGACAAAAACAACAGATGGCATGACGAGGGGGGGAATCCAGGGATCCAGAGATTCACACAGAGTCACAATCAGCGGCTGAAACAGAAGCCGGAGTGGAAGTCCTGCTGCCAGACAGACTAAAAGCAGCGGAAATAACACGCTCCGCAGCGCCGTTTAAAAGTGTAAAAGCCGTCAAGAAAAAATAGAGAAAGCAGCTGAAGGAAACAGTCGCGAGTCCCGGCTTTTCCTCTATATTTTTTTTTGCTTCCCCCCCCCACCAACTTGCGCCGTGGTGTGAGTCACTTTGGTAATAGAATCGCAGCGCGTTTTGCCTGGATTTTAATTTTAGTAATGGAAGACAATGGCAGACGAAGATGCGGAGAGACAAATAAGCTTAGCCAGCGAATGCAGCACCAAGCCAAGGAGCCGGATAAGATTCCCTCGGATTCCAGATTTATTGCGCCACGTTGCAGTTTGAAGTTGTCGGGACACATAAATCTATCGGGGGGCAAGGATCGAGGACGCGCTGCGCAATTTTACACATGATTGTTATTATTTAATGCTGTGTTTTTTTTTGTACGCGACTACAGCTGCCGCTGCTGCTGTCATGCGGTTTTTTAAACGATTTTTATTAGTGGAAAGCAAAAGCGGAAAGCGGAAATAACAGCCACGCGCCGTAAAGTAGACAGCGCATTCCGCACACACCGCCCACTCCTCCTCCGCCCTCACCCCTTGCCCCGACAGGCAATAAATGCATTTTGCATGGTGTGCACGTAAATGACCGCCGACGATTTAAATTGTTACGCTGTGGCCGGCCGAGCGTTGTCTGCCATCAAAATGCATTACGTATACGCAATAAAAATTACGTATACGTATACGTATGCGTGTGCCTGCACGTGGGGGAGTGACTGCATTTTATGCGTGCCGCGCATTATCATTTAACATTTCCTGTGCTCTGTCCTGTTCAGTTCGGTTCAGCGACGGTGAAAAGCGGGGATTCGGCTTGCTTGTAACAATTGGCTGAATAGTTTATTGTGTGTACGAGTGTGCGGGTGTGTGTGTTTTGGGAGGAAGGGAAAAACAGGTTGGTGGGTGGGTGGGCCAGCGATTGATTGGCAATTGAAATGCACATAGAGCGTATGGCCGGCAGTAAATCATGGTGAATTATGCAATTATACCGATCATCAGGGATTAAATAGGTAATTGTAATTGTTTTGCTCGTGGGGGAGAACTTTCCCTCGAAAGAGAATTTTTCCATTCAATTTCCCTTCCCCATTCCCTCCACTTTCATTTCCATTTCTCAATTTCTCGCTGCCTGCAATTTGGTTAAATATTTACCTTACTTTCGCTACCTTTTGGCGTTTTTCATCACTCGCCGGCAAATTGCAGTCGCTGTGCTCTGTCAACTAATCATATAGAAAGCATTTTTGCCCCCGAACCAAACCAGAGACCAGGAAAACAAGAGTCGAACCCGACAGGTTGACCGACCACCGGGCTGCTTTGGCACAATAATAATTTTGTAGAATATTGCGCATACGCCTCGCGTGTGTTTGTCAACGCGAAATAAAAATGTCAGCCGAAAAACTTTCAACAATATTTCCCTCTCGGGAGGTCTTCGCCCAGGTTCATCCCGAACTTGAGCCTGATCCGGTGCCTCAGCTCATTTCCAGCTCAAATAAGCGTAAGTAAATTTGTAAGACAAACAAATGGAGGGGGGACAAGAAAAACAGAGACCTGCTGCTGTTGATGTTGCCAGCAGGTGGAGGAGAGGTTCAGGTGGATTTGGAGGTGGACAGGTGCCCGGCCTGCCCTCGAGAAAAGTCTGGCCTGTGTCCTTGTCTCGCTCATCAGCTCTGTGGAGCTCTGTGGAAGCCAAGTCAAGCCAAACAGCTGCAGGGCTCCCAGAGAAAGACAGAGAAAAATACGGAGAAGAGGATGAGCGGCTTCTAGTCCGGGCAATATTCATTCCGGTGGCAAACAAACACGCAGCAGCAACAATGGCCACAACAGCAGCACTGCACTGGGCGAAAGTGGGAGAAGTTTTAGGGGAATTAAGAAAGAAATTAACATGTTCTGTGAAGTTTAAAGAAGATTCTTTTGCTTTAAGAACTGGCTGAACAGGCTTTAGATTTCTTTTTGTTTAAAATTTCCTTAAAATATAATTTTAAACCACTTCTTAACAAATAAAAGGAGCTTTATGTGATTGTTTTAAGTATTTTGAGTAAGTCTTACAGATTCTCTGCACCTTCAAGTAATTAGTTTTTAAACCAAATTCCCTGCATTGTTTTTTCGCCAAGTGCATGCGGCAGAGTGGGCGAACAACAAGCTGAGTAACGCCTTGGACGCTGCCATTTGTGGCATGCCTCCGCCCAGCCCCGCCCCGCCCCCCGCTTGGAAGGACCCTTCCCCGGCGACGCCCCCTCAAGTTAGTTGATGAACTTCGTGTTCAAGTTGTAGCACAAGAGTTGACGCCTCGCAGCCAAAAACTGCGACGGCTGCTGTTGATGGCCTCGCATCTGGCGACGGGGCTGGGAAATAGGAGAGGCAGGCAGGGGAAAAGCCGCCGCCAGCTGTAACACTGATAGCAATTCCAAGAGACAACAACGGGCGCCGAGCGCCAGGCGGCGGGGAAAACTCCTGAGCAGCTCTTTGCTTTTCGTGAGTTTTTGTTTTTCTTTTAGTTTATTTTACTTTCGTGTGCCGTGGCGGCGTCGGCATCTTCACTTTGGTTTGATTTTATTATGTTTTTCTTTGGGACCGCACTGGCCCCCATTTTCCGAGTCCATAGCCTGCCGGCCGCCACTTTTCCCCTGGCCACATGCTGCCAAGAGTTTTCTTTCGTTATATTTGACTTGGCCCCGGCGACCTTTCGAGAGGTTGAGCAGGTTGGAAAACAGCAGCAGCAGCAGCAGCATCGGCAGCAGCATCCCTTAGCCCCGTTACAATATCAAGTTAATTGTTTGAAATAAGTGTTGGCCCGCCCACCGCTTTTCCAGAGCGTTCCCCGCCCCCCTGCTCGCCAGCTTTTCCCAGCCCCTGTTGGCCCTATCTTGTTGCTGATGTTGCGGTTTCTTTTGTGCCGCCTTTTGGAAACTACCCACATTTATAGTGTTGTGGCCGAGGCTTTTTCCTCTCTTCCTCAGCTGGTTGTCAACGCCAGCCGCAGCCCCAAGTTTTCCCTACATTTTCCTCCGGTGCGGGTGGCTTTCCCCCTTCTTTTTCCCTTCTAGTTCTTTCTTTTTTTGATGTAACTTCTTTCGCATTCGCATCTCTTTGGCTTATTTTACTTTGACTGACTTGGCCGCCCCAGAGTCTCAATGTTTGGAGTGCACTTTGGCCGGCAACTTGAAATGAATCTAATAACTTGGCCCACACATACACATCCCTGCAGATGGACGCACAAAAACAATGGCCAGCTTTTTTTGGGGAGGAGGGGAAGAGGAAAAGCTTGTTGAAAAGCGGATTTTGTTTTGCAAGTTGCTCGAGTGCTTCGGCGGTTTCTTTTCCACTTTTCCGCATTGTTCGCCCCGGCAATTCAAATATCTTACTTGAGGAATGTGCTAGAACGCGAATGGGTTATAAGTCTGCTGGCTGCCAATGTTAACAGCTCTATTAGTTCAATTTATTTGTCTGGCGATGCGATGGGAAAACAACAATTTTCCGCCTGCGCCTGCCACGGCGACAAAAGCGGTGCGAGGAATTCGGAATTCGACTTGATTGTGTTTGCAATTTCATAAAATAACAATTCGCCAGCCAGCGTCTTGGCATCCTTCATCCTTGTTATTGGCGCCCTGATTGCCGCCGGTGGTTGTCGCTTTTCCTGGCTTTTCCGGGGCTGCTGCTGCTTCTGGATTGGGTGTATGGAAAGGAATGCGTTCCTCGTAAATAGCTGGCAAGGTGTGGGCCCGGCATGTGACGCCAACCCATCCCCGGGTGTCGGGAGCCCGGGAGAAAAGTCTGTCCTGGTGTTCCCACTCCCGGAAAATTCGCTCTTCGCTCCTGGGGCATGCCAAATTCAATTCACACAAAATACCCGTAATTCAACACCCCACGGATGGAGATGAATGCCACTCCACTGACTGATTGCTTTTGCCTCCAAAACAAACTCCCCCAGGGGCGCATTGAAATGAGTTAAGCCAATGGCGGCGGGCGGCGGCTGCTGCCAGCTCCTCAAGCTGCTCGAGCTCCTCAAGTTTTCCTCGATTTTCCCCGAGCTTGGCCCGCTTTTCCCTGCGAGTCTGAGATTTCAGCAGCGACATCTCAAGCGACTCGTTGACATATTTGTATTGTATTCAATCGATGAATTTCTGCAGCTTCTTCGCCGCATGGCCCATGAGGGAAAATGACTTATTTTGCTTACGCACACATTGAACAAGTCCTCGAGCAGCGGCAGGAGGAGGAGCAGCACCAGCTTGCCTTCGTCCTGGCATACCGACATCGAGGCATCCTTCGCCGGGGTTGATTGCTCGCTCGCTCTCATTCTTTTGGCTTTTCCCCGCTTTCCTTTGACTTTACACGGAAACTAATTTTATGTTTTTATGCTCCATGAAGATCGATTCGATGGGTGTTCAGTTTAAAAAAATACTTGGCCTTGTAGTAAAGGTATTTGGTTGAAATTTTCATTCTCCTAGCTAAGGAATATTAAAGTTGCAAATTCAAGCAATTTATAATTAAAATCAGTTGGGTAAATAACATTCATATGTGGTGAAAAGACAGCCACACAATATAATTTCCTTTTTTGTTACTTGACCAATTCTTCCTTTTTTGTACCCTTGTTCATGCCATAAATTGTCATTTTTCTTTGCGTGTATGCATTGACATTCGTCCTGTTTCGGCTCCTGCTCCGCTTTTCCAGCAGAAAAGTTTGCGCTACACATTTTTTACTTGGCTGACTGTCGACATTCGCGTTGATATTAAAATTTTAATAAACCCCAGCACGTTGACTGGGGGAATCTTCAGCTGGTACTGCTCCGGCTGCTGCTCCTGCTGGTGCTCCTGCTGCTTTTCCTCCTTTTCAGCGACTCCTTCGCCAGGCATTTCCCCCTTAGCCTCCCGTGGCCGCTCTCTTCCCGCTCTTCCCGCTTTTCCCAGCTTGTTGCACTTGACGGAAACGCGTCAGTTGGGCGCGCTCCCCCTCGAGCTCCCAATTGGTTTGGCACAACGCACATTTTCATGCGGCGACATGAAAAACGAAAACGCCATAATGCTGGAATTGCCATATATACACACTTGGGTCCCAGCTGGCTGACAGCAATGATTTCTTTTGCCCTCACGTGGAACATGTTGATAAATCAAATCCCAGCCAACTCAATGCCAATGCCAATTTGGTTGACAATAGCTTTTTTCGCTCCGCTTTGCTTTGGTTCGAGTTTGGTTTGGGTTTTGGTTTCGATTGGGCTTTTCCCCGACAGCTAATTGTTGAGGGGGAAGGGGGAAACATTTTTGGTGTTGACTTTGGCAGGGAAATATTTTCATTTTGCAACAAACCAGGGCCGGCAACTTTAAGCCCCTTTCAAAAGGGGCAACTAGCAACTAGCAACTGGCCTAAGCTGGCTTCTATGCCAGTCGAAAGCCAGACATTTGTAATCCATGTGGCAGTCTCCGGAATTGGCTTTGCGGCATCGGACAATTCACAAAAAGGCCGGAGTGAAACCTTAAGCGCGTTGCCCGAAATGAAATCAAATAAAATAGTTAGTAAATAATAAAACAGTTGAGCAGTGGATTCGGGTAGTCGAGGATTCGAGAATGCGGGGCTTCGGGGATTTTCGAGGGGCTGTAGGCAGGGACGTTTAGTGCCGCTTTTCGCCGCTTTTATGGCCAACGGCAATAGACGAAAATTTTATTATAGAAAACGTCTTTGGGCTTTGAGCCCGTGGCAGTCAACAAACCATTAAACTCAAGTGTTTACCACAAGCCCAAGTCACTAGACACAAATCTAAAATGGCAGTTAGACAACTCGAGCGATGTGGGACAGCAGCTAATGTGGTTACGAGGATGGCTCTGCCGCTCTTAGGTGAGCTGGAGAAGTCCTAGCAGTCCTCATAGTCCTCTCAGTCCTCCCAGTCCTCCCAGTCCTCGATTTTGGCCCAAAGTGCTGAGAGCTAAGCCATTTTGGGCGAATGATGGCTGCGAATTTATTGCCAGAACGATGAGAGCAACTCAAAGTTTAAACTGAGCTAGAGAAAATTATTTGAAGGGCTCTCAACTCAGAAAATCAAGTTAGTTGGGTTTTAGAAATCTGCTTTTTGGGTATATATTCTTAGTAGATTTAAGTTTAAGATAAGGAAGAAAATTCTTAAACTTTATAATTAGAAATAAGTCATATTTCATAAGTAAAACTGATCATTCTTTTCTGTTTTGTTTGTTGTTTGATAATCAAACATTTAGAAATATTTTTATTCTAAAAAAATTCTGAGTTTCCGTGAGGCTTTCATTATTATACAAAAAATGTTTCATTCATTAAAAATACCTTGAAGTATAGTTTATATACATCAAACAATGTATTACTAAGGTCCTCTACTTCTCAGCTAGAATATTTCAAAGTCAAGTCCCTTAATACAAAGTATTTTTCAGAAGTAATTCAGCAGGGTATCTATCAATTTCGCATTCTCCACCCAAATGAAGCCATATTCCCGTGGCCTATTGAAACATTCATCAAGAAAAAGTTGATGGCAGCACGGACTCCTCATCAGAACTTCTAACCAAGTTGAAACCGCACTATAAATATATTTCAACTTATTTATGACCACTTTTCGATGAGGGTTCATTCGCGTTTACAGCCGGGTTATAAAATTTATGAGCCCCCGAGCCAGGGGTCGAGGGTCGAGGGTCGAGGATCGAGTCAAGTCGAAGCGGGACAGAGACACGCGAATTCCGATGCCGCGTTTATTTTCCTGGTGCGTAATTATTTTTATGACATTTTTTCCTGCCTTTTTTTAGGCGAGGTGTGGGTTAGATAGACGGAGCACGGCCAAGAGCACGGCCAGGAGCACGAGCATGGGCCAGGAGCAGGAGCTATATGGCCGGGGTCCTTTTGTCCGGCGACCGTGTTGAAGTGTTGGCGCTTGCCAAACAAATTAAAAGCAAATTATAACGAAGCAACGAAAATGAAACGAACGAAACGAAACGAAACGATATTATCAGGCAGCAAGGACACAAACTAAATTTTAGAGTCCTGCCGGAGGATTCTCCCCACGCTGGTGCCGCTGCCGGCTTTGCCCGCTGATGATGGTCGTTGGAATTTTAATTTCTGTGTTGTGCTTTTCACTCGGGCAATGCCACTTAAAGCGATTTACTTGCAAATCTTGGTAATGGATGGCAGGCAAGGTGAGAAACGTGCCCGAGGACCAGAAGTCCTGCGGAGGGTGCGAAACGTGCCTGACGTTGGACATAAATTAATTTATTGCGTGCGCGCCTGGCCAAGAAAAACAAAAAAAAAAAATACAGAACAGAACAGAAAAAATGGGGAAAAGCGCTAAGAACAAAAAACTCAAGAAGGAAAACAAAAACAAATGGCGCGATTCGTTGAATTGTTTGAGCTGCCAGCATAAAAATAATTCATTGCATACTTTTTCAGGGGACGAGGCCCAAAACTTTCATTAAATAGCATTAATAATTAAGAGATGAGGGTGGCATTTAGGGGGATATTCAGATATTTAGGGCCATATAACGACCTTTTGGGCTGGAATTGCGTTAAATATTAGGCTTATTTATCATGTTGTGTGAGTAACAAAGAGAGAGTGAGTGTAATTTGATTGAAGATATTAGCTTAAAAAAGAATAATTAGAGAGTAGAAGACAAAGGAATTATACCAATTATTGTATTCTTTTTTAGATTTGGAACTTGATTTTAATTTAAGTGTTAATTTGACCACCTTTTTACTGTTCAATTATAGCTAAATAGCAAAGATTTCTAGGATAAGGTTTAAATATAATCAAACTACCTACAAAAATAATCATGTAGATATTTTTATAAATTTCCTAAATATTTCCTTGCCTTTTCTTTAAATAAAAACATAGATTCCTTTTGAAAAACATTTTGTAAAATTAAAATTTTATCTTTTGTAATGTATTTACAGGTGTCTGTTATACTTGGCCAGGAAAAGCATGTCTTAAAATAGTCTCTACTTTAAACAGATTAATTTACACTCAATGCAACACACTCATTCAATTTTAACTAAAATGTTTGAGGTGACATTTTCATTCATTAAATACATTTAGAAACAACCTAGCCTCCTCATTCTTGTAAATACTCCCACGAAACTTATATTTATACCTCACAAAAGGTGCCTCAAGGAATCTCTCAGGTATTTGGGTATTGAAAACAACTTACAACGAGCTTCTTTGTTGGAATTGTGGCGGCTGCTGTCGTCGACAGCGGCGTAAACGTCGACTGCGGCGGCGGCGGCGGCGGCGGCGGCGCTGCGACGGCTGTCACGGGCGGACTAATCGCTTTAATTGTCGCCTGCGGAAGCGGCGGCTGCTGAAATAATTCCGCTGGCTGCTTCACGTAGAACAGATTTACTCCAAAGTGTGAAATCTTGATGGGTTTTATAGCAACACCTTCGACAGGAAATGTGGTTGTGTGGGCCGACTTAGCTGCGTCGGCTCTATGGGGGGACTAAGATCGGCTGTCTGGGCTGATCTTGGCTATATGCACGGCTCTCTTTGTATCTGCTGTGGCGGCTGCGGAAGCGGATTTTCTGATTTTTGTGATTTTCGGATTTCCCTGTTTTCTTCGTAGGTTCACAACTGTTTGAGAAGCTCTTTGGGTTTTGAGTTTAGTTTTGTTGATTTGTTATCGTTACTTTGTTCGATTTGTGGGTATTTCACTCGGGAAATACTCGTGAAATCTGTATTTTTAAACACTACTAAAGCTCAACGGTTGACAGCGCGACAAATGTCCTGCTCCTGTTTTCGATTTTGTTTGGGGATTGTTGTTGTGTTGATTGCACTTGAACGCGTTGTGTTGGATTGCCAAAAAACTCACGGTGACAAAACTCTCAGGACGCGATTGCCGCGACTTTTGACTGGCTGATATTCGATTTGCAGGACTTAATTCCTCTCGACTCGACTTTTGGGTCTTCCTGGGCTGTCGGCTGTTTGGTTGTTTGGTTGTTTGGTTGTAGATTTTGTTGGTTTCACACTAGGCTACTTGCACGGTTTATTTTGCTGAGGAACAGAACGCAACGACTGCTGGACTCGCTTGTCTGATAACGACTGAAGGACTCTCGCGAATTGCGTAGGATTTTTAGCAACAGCCAAACGCAGCGGGATTCTCTTCCTCTACCGTGCCGTGCCGTACCGGAGCTTCTCTGCCGCCGTCGCCGTCGCCGTCGTCGTTGCTGGTTGTCGTTGTTTTCACCGCCGCCGCTGCCGCTGCCGCTTCTCCGTCGGCGGGCGGCCGGCGCAGAAGCATTACAACAGCGGAAGTGGCTAACAGCGCCAGAGAGAGAGTGCGAGGAGGAGAGCGAGAGCGAGCGAGCAGGACAATGGGCCCCAGAAAGTGGGGAAGCCGAAGGGGGGACTGAAGGACCAAGAGAACGAGCTGCTGCTGAGAGCGAGAGCGAGTGCCGGATGCACACCCCCACCCTGCTCTTCCGGAAGCTCTGTTAACTGTTAGCCCGCATAAGCTGCCGCCAGGGTTGTCGAGCCTGTTAAATGTTTGCCAGGATGAGCAGCTGTAGAAATAGCAGTGAAAATTCGTACAAGTGGAGAGTGGGATAAAAAAACTCACCCTCAAAGGCAATACAAACTACGGGTAGAAATTCCGTTAGATTGGTTTACAAATCACATTAAATATAACACTTTATTTTATATAATTTGAAAACTTATTAATTTTTTAATTAGGTTAGTTAATTTATATTGCGTTCAATGAATAATAATATATAATTAATATTTCAATAAGAAATATTTTAATTCATTAACGGATTATCTTCAATGTTTTCTTACAAATGTTTTATCACAACATTATCAACATTTACTCCGAATCTGGTAACGCAGTGAAGAAGTAACAAATAACTTTTAATATCAATTAAAAATACGATGTTTAAATAGAGATTGTTTTCCAGGTATTTAAATGCCGAAATATTTTTAATATTTTATATTTCTTGGGAATCACAACATTTTTATATATTAAATGTATCTCTGTATATTTTGGTCGATCTCTTAATATATTTTATTTTAACTGCTTAATTTGTTTTCCTTAAAGAAATCCCACCTTAAATATAAATATACCTGCAGAAACCTAAATACTTCTTTCCTCGATGCAACAAATTCAGCAGTGATTCCTGGCTTTAGGCCATTACATTTACTGCCCTGCCACCTGCCCCTAAGCCAGTAACGGCCTGCCAACAATGTTGCAATCGAAAACAAACAAACAAAAATCTTAGACATTCACCAAACATTCACTTTCAGCAGCAGGAGAAGTTAGTTAACAGCGAGAGAGAGAGAGACTCTCGCTCTCATCTCAATGCAACTACGACTGAGAGCAAGGATAGCGAGAGACGGAAATGCCAGAGTCCTTACACAGCGAGCGAGAGAAAGCGGAAGACAGAGAGAGAGAGA
>VNJV01016900.1:0-47834 GCA_008042635.1 Drosophila nikananu
CAACAAAATTTAAGGGGTTACATCGTCAAAATTGTAAAAAATTCTCCAAAAATTACAAATTGAGTTTGGGATGCAGAAATGTTTTCCTATAAAATCCAAGAAGAAAAAGCGAAACCAGACTGAAATCGGTTGAGTTTAAGCCGAGTTATGATCAAAAAACCCTTTAAAAGTTTTGCGATTTTTAGGCAAAAAATGAACCCATTTTTTTCAACAAAATTTAAGGGGTTACATCGTCAAAATTGTAAAAAATTCTCCAAAAATTACAAATTGAGTTTGGGATGCAGCAATGTTCTCCTATAAAAACTAGGAAGAAAATTCCAAACCAGACTGAAATCGGTTGAGTTTAAGCCGAGTTATGGTCAAAAAACCCTTTAAAAGTTTTGCGATTTTTAGGCAAAAAATGAACCCATTTTTTTCAACAAAATTTAAGGGGTTACATCGTCAATATGTTAAAAAAATTGCCCAAAATTAGAAATTTAGTTTTGAATGCAGAAATGTTCCCCTGTAAAAACTAGGAAGAAAAAACCAAACCAAACTGAAATCGGTTGAGTTTATTCCACGTTATGAAAAATTATAGAAATTCCTTTTATATATACACAATATTATTATAATATAATATAATATTATTAGCATAATTTTGTGGGTGCGAGAAGCCAAAGCACGAGTCCTTTGTCCTTGTCTGTCCTTTGATAAGGATACAATTGCCTGCGGAGGTCCTTCTAATCAGTGCGCATTCTCGATATATGTACATAAACATTCGATGCGGTCACCAGGCTCTCCTTTAATTATCCCTAACGACGCCACAGCGCCTCAGCGGGACTGGACTTTGATTTGTCGCGACTCAATTACTCGTCCTGCCCCAGGAGCAGCCGCCTGCAACATTCGATTCCGTTGTGCATTCGCGCTTTGAGATGCACATGACAATTCGATAAACGCTGTCCCTGTCCCTGTCCCAGAATTTGTCGAATCCAACAGAACTTTGTTTCGGGGAAGGCAGCAAAAAACATAACGAACTTTGCGGCATTTCAATTTCCCAAAAACGAGTTGCACACTTTCATCGAAAAAATACAAACATCGATTGGCAAAATTTGTAGTTTTACAGAGAAAATTTTAATGTATCTCTATGAGGCTTGGATTTGTTTTTTTTTTTTAATTAAAGTTAAGGGTAAAATCAAGATCCTTGATTTCCTTTTCATCCTAATATTTATAGGGATATTTTAGTTGATAGATTATAACTTTTCCTTGCAATATATTAAACTTGGATTTTTTTTTTGACTTTATAGAATTTGGGGAGCAAAGCAAAATTCTGTTCACTTTCTCTCTCTCTCTCGCAGACCCTTTCTCTTCTCTCGCGCTCCCTTTTTCTTCTCTCTCTCTCTCTCTTGTGCTGCTCTCCCTCTCGCTTTGCCCACAGGCAGTAGCGAACAAGAGAGATTTTCTCTCTGAGTATTTCTGAGCTTCGCATTTGCCCTCTTCTTATGTGCGAAAACACAAGGAAAATAAATGACGTTCTGCCTGGAATATGTTTCCCACTCAATTAACTCTTAATCCACCCTCGCTGGTAGTATCAAATGCGTAATTTGGTCGGAAATGCAAATGTGTAAATAAACACGGCGCCGACAGGAGGAGCGAACACAATAGACCGAAATTATGACTGTCAGAGGCAATCCGCGCGGATATTATTTGATCAAATGCAGCACATATCTCATTAATTATTGACACAAATAATTGATGGAAGAATATTAATAATGAGGAGACATATGTGTCATCAAATTAGTTGCTGTTTTAATTAAAATTGCAAATGTCGAAAGCTCAAAAGGACAAACATACAAAAAGAAATTTTAATAAATTAATTGTAACCAGACAAGCTCATTAATTTTTAGCTAAAGCAAAAGCTATTATATTTTTTCTTTTATACAATTTAATATATAGTTTCATATGGAATTAAGGGCTGCTCTGGCTTTTCACTCATTATTTGGGCATTCGTTTCTCGTTTGTTCTATTTCCCAAAAGATTTTTGTTCTCAAAATAAAATCAAATTTAGTTTTCAAACCCTTAACTTTCCTGCAAGATGGACCAGATACGCATTAATATCTTTGTGCCGCCGATCAGTAATTTCCCGGAACTCAGACTGGGCGGCTATGTGCTCAAGGATCGCGTCCAGGTCCTGTCCCAGGCCCAGCCGGGCCCAAGGAGCAAGCCCAAGTCCACGGAGTCCCCGGAGGAGCGGGAGCTGCAATATCTGTACGTCATCGATAGCCAAGGCCGCCTCCTGGAGCACATGCGCTACTCCGGCAACGATTACCGTGCGGCCCTCAGGGAGGCCTTCGCCCCGGAGACCAGGCCCAGCCGGGCCGCTTTGGGCTCGCACTCCAAGCCAAATTTGAACCGAGAGCCGTCCTGCTCCAGCACAGCACTGTCCCGGCCTTAGTTCCAGCTCTCAGTTCCCAGTTCTTAGCTCCCAGTTTCCAGTTTCCAGTGCCAGGAGTTGCAGTGATCACAGAGGGGTTGAACGAAGAAAGTTTTATTCATTAAATTGATCAGTAAAAGAAAATATAGCCTCGAACCGGAAATGGTATTTGCTTAAGACAATATTTTTAAATTTTATTTTTTGTTCTAATTCCTTCTTAAAATTGATTGGGAACACAGAGTCATAGGTGGAGTGTCTAAAAAGAAAAGTTAACTGAGCTCAAGAAGAAAAAGAAAGAGGGGTACATAAAAATCCTTGAATATTCATACAACTTGTCAAGGCAACACCTTAATGAAATGATAGATTTCAGTAGATTTTCTGCCATATTTTTCAACATAAAACCCAGTTTCTTGCAAACTTCCCTCACTATTTCTGCTACACCTTTTAGGGCATTATTTTTACCAATACACCAGATATAAACATAGTATTGGCATTGGAATTATTTACTTGCTGGTCACTATTTGCGAAAAGGCAACAAATCTTTATTGTTTTCTTTTTTTTTTTGTTTTTAATGCTGAAATGGTAAGCGTAAAAAGCGAATTACATTTGCATCATGGGCATATGTTGCGCCTGTAAAATGTATTTGCATCCGGCATGTGTGCATCTGCATCTATTACGGATATATTGTATCCTGTGGCCCGTATCCTGTGGCCTGTAGCCTGTAGCCTGTAGCCTGCATATACATATATATTTTGCCAGAGTGACTGCGGTGCATAATGGGTTTTTGGCGAACGGTTTTTATGACCCCAGAGAGATGGGTTTTAATGCATTTACCATGATTCCCCCTTCAAATTTATAGCTGTCTTATTTGCGGAAGAACTACAGGGATATGATTTTGCATTCTTCCCTGCCCCTTCCTTAGGAAAATATTTTTCTCCCCCCCTTTTTTTTCTTTATCTGCAACATCCACCTATCAACCTACCAACCTATCAACCTGCCAAGTGTTGTGTAACCTATCCAATTAGGCGGCTAAACTGGACCGTTTCCAGTTCAGTTGGCTCAGGTGTTTACGTGGCTCGTTTCCCGATTCAACACATGCGGCACACATAATTGGCTGTCATGGCAATGGGAATGCTCCTTCACGTATTCGCCGATGCATTCCCATTCCCACCAGCCCAAGACTCACTCCCAATTCCTGATCCCTCTTCCCATTTAGTGGGAGTCCCCCCCAAGGGGACACTCTTTGACCTGTTACCATGGCGCGGGCATACATAAAATTGAACATAATACCCGGGGACCCGCAGCGGGTGCAGAGTCGTAAAATTATGGCCAACGGGTCGGATGCGTAATGTGAGTTGCAACTGCAGTCGAAGGCCTGCAGTTGGCCAACTAAATGAGGGGACATGAAAATCCTGGCTTAATGGCAGAGCAAAAACAACATGTTCTTAGATTTATTTTGTTTTCTTTGTCCTTTTACTTTTTAGAGAGAGTACTTTAGAAAGCAAAAAATCATGAATACAAATTAATGTTATTATTAAACTAAATTATAGTAGTATAAATTGTAGCAAGTATATATATTATAGTATATTTAAAGTGGTTTAGTTGAATTGAAGAACTCCAAGCAGGGCTTACTTTTAATTTTGTATTATAATAATCGTTAAAGATAGCAAACTTTAAGCTGAGGCACCATTTTTATTTTAAGGCGTTCAAAATGAGATCTTTTTTAATAAATTAAGGAAATTTTCATTAAGAGATTAGTTTTAGGGCATTCAAAATGAGATATTTTTAAACAAATTAATACAATTTTAATCAAGAGATTAGTTAGTCTTATCAAAAAATGAATAATATAATAATAGTAATTGTCTTGGTTTTTATTATTTAAACTACTGAAAAAAAAATATAAAATATCGCTATAGTTTAAAGCTGTCAAAATTAAAAAAAAAAATACACAAATTCTCACTCATTTTGCTATAACAAAAATTATATGATAAAGAAATTAATCAAATGTATCAGAACCTATCGATACACATATCTCTCGACTAAAAATCGATTGTAAATTAGACATGTATTTATTTTATTGCTAAATGAACAAAAATAAAGCACTATTTCATTGTGAAAATATAGCAAGCTTTGTTAGATTGAAACTAATATCCATATCATAGAAAAATATCAGAAAAGCCTTTGCAATCCCTTCCTGTATGTACATATATATTTTTGCCATCCTTATGCAAAATAGCAATCGTTTTACTTCAAAAGAAAGCGCCACAAAATCTAGAAGATATCTAGTGAGAAAACTTCATTAAAAATTAAATTAGTTAAACATTAGGCTATAGCTTGATTTAAAAATATTTATACAGAGCAATCTGTCAAATTGATGGCCTCATAAGGCGCCAGTTATTCAAATTTCCTTACAGTAAGACAGCCAAGATTCGGCGGTGTTGCCCCGCCGAAATCCACCACCGATCCGCTGAATGCGACTGACCAATCCCCGCGGAGACGAGGCAGCTCCGCCGCTACTTCGATGCCTTCGTGCCTGGGGCATGCGCTGAATGTGTCCCCACGACGACGGCAATCGAAGGGTGTCCTTGGCGGCTCGGGGCCTTGCTCCTGGCCCCTTCTGGCCCAAGGCTAACCTGTTGACCAAATGCATATTGCGCATACGCCCCGTGGGGGCGCGCGAGTCCAACAGGTAAGCCGCTGGCGTAGGCGTTGCAGCATCAGTCCCGCGTGTGCAACGCGTCCTTTCACCCACACCCGCGCCTGGTCCCCCAACAGTCTGCCGCCTCGCAAATCGGTCGCCAATCGAAATGATCAGACATCCGACGTCCGCCGACTCGATGGAAGCATGCAACAGCCTTCAATTGCGTTTATTCAGCGATTTTAGTGGGTGTCGCTAATGGGAGTGAGTGTAAGGCCATATTAAATATACCTATATATTGTTAAATTTAAACTATATAGTTAGCAGGTATTTTTATTACCCTGCTTGCTTAGGTAACCTCTTTGTCGCTGCTTAAAATTCTGCTGAATTTATGAATTATGACAAATTTAATTTTAAAAGCATTACAATATAAACTTGTTCATCGCGTTTTGAAAGCTAGGTTTAAATAATAAGTGAACAATTTAACAAATATTTTTTACTTACTGTCGATTAATATTAATATTGACGACCTATATTCAATGTAAATGTTTTATATACATTTATATTTATTTATATATATAATATATAAGGAAAAGATGAATAATAATAGTATATACATTAGTAGGTACTTAAAAATATTGAAAAAGTACTGTAGATTTCGATATTTTTAGACTTTGTCATAAATGCCATAAATCGATATTATGTTTTACATATCGAAACCAAAATCCCACCATAAATAGTATTTTGATAATTCCATTTTATAAATATGTATATACATTTTCTATATAATAGTAAGAGTGTTGAGCTTTGCTCTTTGATGTATTTATGTAATGCCAAGTGACTGATTATATTTTATATAATAATTTATATTATATTTTAATAATTTATTTATATTTTAACGCCATTTTTCAAATTTCGATTGATCAAACTAGACGATATTTTCCTTATAATATAAAAGGCATCATATTTATTTGTTTGTATATAATGCCAAGGACTTTTTAATTACTTATTTAAACTTATCTTTTATATTATCGATGTGATGCTAAGAACATTGGGCTTTTCCCCTCAATTTAAGTATATTTGATAACTTATAATCAAAATTGACGATTTTTCATAATCGTAAGAATGACACAGACTGATAATATGGATTTTAGGTTTAAATACTTTATTTAAAAAATGTTCATATTTAGATATATAGAATTTAACGATATTTTCGATATGATATGGGGGCTATCGGACTCTTCCTTTCGATTTTTCAATTTAAAGATGATACAGTCTAAAAATATCGATTTTTTAAGTTAAAATATTATATTTTTCCATTTTTAAAATTTCGATATATAAAATTGGATAATAATTTCGATATGATATGGAGGTTATCGGACTTTTCCTTTCGATTATTCAACATAAAGATGATGCAGACCGATATTTTAAGTTTAAATATTATATTTTTCGAGTTTTAAAATTTCGATATATAAAATTTGATAATATTTTCGATATGATATGCAGATTACCGAATTCTTCCCCTCGATTTTTCAATTTAAAGATGAAACAGACTGATAATATTAACATTTTAAGTTCAAATATTATTTTTTTCGTTTTTTCAATTTCGATATATAAAATTGTACGATAATTTCGATATAATATGAAGGCTAACGGACTTTTCCTTTCGATAAATATCCTCAGAGCCCAGTGACTGCAACATTAACCAGAAGCAACAGCCTGTTCCCGTGCCCCTCCAGTCAGCGATTCAGCGAGAGCTGCGCTGAGCAGCTTCCCCTCAAAACGAATACGAACGCGAATGCGAAAGCAATACTCAAACTTGGACTCACACTCGTTCTCGTTCTCGTTCTCGAACTCGTGCTCGTAATCGTACTCATACTCGTGTTCGGGGTAGAGCCACCCCCTGGGACCGAACAACACCTGCTGCTGGCCACGTAAGCCTGTTGCTGCTGTCTTCGCAGCAGCTGCTGCTGCTGTTGCTGCTGTTGCTGCTGCTGCGACTGTTGCTGCCGTCGTCATGGCCGTCGTTACAGTTACACACTTTCCCACTTGTTGTGCCTGTGGGTGCTGCTGGGGGAGGGTGTGCGAGATGTCCTTCGGGCGTAAGGACGAGCCGAAAGCGAGCGACACACGAGGTGTCCTCGGCAGTCGGCCAGCGGCAGAGCAACAGATGCTGTTCAACATCCAAGCCCAACGGTTGTGCGACTCGCAAACAGGAGAAGCCACAGCAAGGAGCCACAGCGAGGAGCAACAGGAGAGGACAGGCATCCAGCAGCAGAAGCAGAAGCAGAAACGAAACTGTAATCCATGCAACAAGTCAAGACAATATACTTTTTTTTGAAAGTGCCAACGATCAGTGTTTGTGCCGGAGAAACGTGTTCTAGTATTTATTTTGTTGTGTGTTTAAAATATACAAAAATGCAATAGTTATCGCAGAAGTCACACTCGAACTACCTGAACCTGAACCTCAACCTGAACCTAAACCCGAAACCTGAACAGCCGCCGAAGTACAACAGACAGAATACGGGCCTTGAAAGCCAAATAAATACCTGAAACTGAACCTGAACTTGAACCCGAACCCGAACCCGAACCCGATATTTAGCTCCAGAGAGAAGGACGAGGGAACCAGGACCTGACAAGCAACAGATGCTTTATACTATATACAAATATAAATCACACAGAATATCAGCCGTGCAAGTTTAAATGCCCAAATCAAAGGCAACGGCAGAGAGCAGAGACAGCTAAAACCGCAAAGGAGGAAACCCAACTTCAGAGAACTTGAAAAAACAGAATCAACATGTGAGTACCCCAAAAACTAAGCCAAACTTCATTTCCAATTCACACACACATTTTTTTTATTTTATTCTTATTATTATTATTATTTGATTAAAATAATTTCCATTCAATGCACTTAATAATGGCCATCTGGCCTTCCCTTGAAAGCCAAATCAATTTGAACGAAATTGTAATAATTTTTTAAAGTCTATAGTTTCGGCCTCAATTGCCGGGCTATTGTTATGCAAATTTCAGAATGCCCAAAGTGCATTGAATAAATTGCATAGCATTTTCCCCATTTAGTAGGTATTTAGTACATTTATTTACCATTAAGTTGGTGGACTTTTTGCCGCACTTAATTACGTATGCATAGTTCTGTATTAAGTCACACGCTGCAAATCAACAAAAAACAAACCGCGAGGGCAATCAGAAAATTGTTCCCTTTAATAATATCAAACAAAAACTATTAATTTCCCCCACATTCAAACAGATCTCTCATTCATTGACTTTAATTGATTTAAAGTCAGCTTAGGGTCTACTTAATTTGGCGCTCCCCCAGCGATTTTTACTTCAAAGCCAAGCTAACTTTCAATTCCCTTTGGGGTTTCGCCAAAAACATTATTTTCCGCTTTAATGCTGGCAACTTTCTTTACCGGTAAATCCAATCAAAATTCTGTGAAAATTCGACGGGCACTTTTCCCCAGTCGCTGGACGGAGTTTGTTTTCAAATGGGAAAACAACTTGGCAACTCATCGGAAACGGAAACGGAAACACGCCTCTATCGCCATTTCGTTTAAATAGTTTCAACTTGTTCGCGAAGTTCACATCCCAGTTCAAGTCTGAGTCCAAGTCCAAGTCCAAGTCGGAGACTCCTCCTCTGTCTGAGTCTCAGTTTCAGTTAGTTTTCTATTGCCACTCACCTGACGTTTGTTATTTGTTGGTTTTGGTCTGTCACCTGCGCTCAGGTAAGTACAATTTAAATGTCAAGTTTTCATTAGTTGTCGGGGGTTCTCTGTTGAAGCCTGGTTTCCTATGACAATTGGGAAGAGATTACTCTACAGAGAGCCCTACTTGCTTGGTAATTGATTTTGCCAGAAGGAAAATACCATATTAGGGGTATTCAAAAATAAATAATACAGGAATAGGTAAAGGGTAGCTTTCCAATTTAGAAGGAATTACCATTTGATTATTACAAATCTATATTTCTTTTTATTTTTCTTGGTTCTCTTACCAATAGATTTCTAAATATTTTACAGTACATCGTGTAAAATATATACTTAAATATTAATTAACTAAAAAGAACGATTACAAAGTACCTTGTCAAAATAACACTAAATAAAAATATTTAATATATTAAATATAGGTATACATATATATTTATTCATTAACAAATATAGTAATTATGCTGAATCACAGTAAATCGAAGCACTTTTACCCTTAAGTAACCTCTTTGTATCTACAAATATTTTCAAAATATATCTTAAAATGGAGGGAAAAGAAAATGTATATAAAGGTAGAAACATTTCTCTTACGAAATCGAAAATAAGCTACACAAAAGCAATATTTGAAATTATTTTCTGACTTCCCCACAGGTACATTTTTATTCGCAATCAATTAGCTGATTGATGTCCAAAAATATGATGCTTTCTGATTAGAGTCTAGCACTCGGTATCTCTGATTCCGAGGCGTCTGAATGGCCATTGTGCTGGCTTGCCCGCCTTCAGGCCTTCAGGCACTGGACCAATTGTTCAAAACTTTACGTGGGTGTGGAGCTGGGGGTATTGTAGT
This sequence comes from Drosophila nikananu, assembly GCA_008042635.1. Classification (NCBI taxonomy): domain Eukaryota; kingdom Metazoa; phylum Arthropoda; class Insecta; order Diptera; family Drosophilidae; genus Drosophila; species Drosophila nikananu. The sequence goes on from VNJV01016900.1 coordinate 9,612, forward strand.
GCCACAGTGCCACCATTAGCCCCCAGCACAGCCCCTTGCAGCAGCATTAACCCGCAACGGGGGCATTGTTCTTGGCCCCCCACAGAAATGAGCATTTATTTTTAGAGCCTGTTTACACAGACACACAGGCACACAATGATTGAATCGACTGGGAATGTTTGTGTATGTGGGATGGTGTGTGTGTGTGTGTGGGAGAGGGTGTGTGTGTGTGTGTGGAGGTGTAAGTGTGAGTGTGAGAGGGGTCCAGCTCAAAGGTGGAGCGCCCCAGGTATGGGTTAAGGGGCGTTCGACAATCATTTGTAAAATCAGAGACATTAGGTTCCATGGCTGCCGATGCTGTGATGCACTGTTCGTAATTTTTAGAAATGTATTATTTCTCTGAGCTTTGCTTCTGAAAAAGGTGTAGCTTTTGAAAAGAATTGGCAGGAGGTTCTTCAGACTGAGGAAAAGTCAGGTGGTAATTCATGTGGCGCATTTATCACTGCTCTGATTTTCATGAGAGCTTCGAGGAAACATCAGAAATTAGTTTCCTTTCAATATCTAAAACAAATCCACCAAAATTCGTTTACTTTAGTTCTTATTTTATATTATATTCCAAAAATAATTATAATACAAGACTAAAGAGTACAGAATTGCATATGCAAAAAAGCAGTGTGCGTTGCAGGTGCCTGAATCTCTCGCTTACCACTTGGTAAATTGGGAATGCATGCCTAAGGTCATGCCTGTTACGCATAGAATTTCACAATGAATTCGTTTAATACATGAAACCAAGTCCAATTGTATAATTATTAAAAATTCAATGTGAAATATGTTTAAATATATTTATTTAAATATTTATTTCCTCTTAACCTACTATATACTTTGTAACAGTGTAGACACTGTGTGTGTGCCTTCGGTGCCCTCTCTGCCTGCGCTCATTAGTAGCACATTTACCGAGTACGTGATTTAGCTGCAAATGTGCAAAGGACCGAAGGACCCAGGGACTGGCTGGCCCTAGCATAATGATAACTGTTGCTGGTTGCTTGTTATAGCCAACCCCCCGTACCATATCCCATGCTCTGTATCCCATATCCCATATCCCATATCCCATATCCTATATCCCATATCCTATATCCCATATCCTATATGCCTATATGATGGGCTTCTTCGCCGACACGTGTTTGAACAGAGACTTGGGGGGAATTCGGTATTTGGCATTCGGTAGTATTTGCATTTCGGTGCTTGGATGCAGTTGTAGGTACAGGACAAGGGGAAGTGGCCAGCACAGACACACAAACACCCACAGACCAGAGGTTAGCAATTTTCCACATCCTCCCACATTTTACTATCCTCTTCACCTTGCCTTTATTTGTATCACAGTATGCAAGAATAAATGCAATTAAAAATTAAAAGAATTAAATTAAAATATAAATTCAGAAGAGACAAGTCCAGTGACTCGTCCCTTTTTTTTTATCTGCATATTTTTGCTGGGTCAGCTTCTGGGAAGCTTGTCTAGGTAATAAAATGTTTGCAGTCACTGTCCGAGACCCGAAATGAAAACCGAAACAGAACCAAAGAGGAGAGATTCCATTTTATATTGTGTCCTGAATGACAGTATCTTTTGGGTGGCGCAAGGCAGGGGACATTCCATTGCTGCCAGTTAACTTCCACTGCTAAGTGGCAGGGCACTTCTTGTGGAGAATGAACAGAGGAAGAATGGCACACAAACTGATCAATGGCTGTGGCACTTCCGGCACATGGCCAGGTTTCCGGTGAAAAGGAGAGAGTCAAAGAGAGAGAGAGAGAGATAGTTAGCGTAGCGATAAGTTGATTTACACTGTCCCTTCCTTCCTTCCTACCTTCCGGTGAACTGAAAAACTGTAACTGAAAAGTCTACTCCACGCTCCCCACACACTTATGGTTCAATGAAAATGTTCACTCAATTACGCTTTAAGACTTAATTCACCAAATTGAAGCGAATGTCGTTAACGGAAGTGGGCCAGTCACTCGCCCACACGAGCACCAGGCACAGATACAGATACATTTCACACACAGATACAAACACCGACACGAACTAAGCAAACACGGACACGGACACGAGGCACACAGACGCACAGGCGCCTCCATCATTGTCATATATTCTTTATCATGGCTTCCTGATGCTCTCCTCCCCATCTGCCTGCCTCTCCCCGCATGCCCTGGGAGTGCGTGTGTATTTTCGCTATGCCTTGTTGTGGCTTTCGCTTGTCCACGGGAGCGTCAACAAGCGCTTTCAGGTGAAAGCAGTGCCATAAAAAAAGAGACGGGGAAAAGCGACAGGGAGCAAGCAGGGAAATCTACTTCTCGTTCAGCTGAAGTTTGTGTACTCTTGCCCATATATGAGTTATAATCAATGGTCTTTGATAACATACAAGATATTCCTGAAATATTTATAAAATGGATAACATTTGGAGTCTGAATCTTTCAAAAAAAGGGAGATTTTAAAACGAGCGAGTAAGCGAGAGTGTAATCTAAGAAACAAATAAGCGAGCTAGCGAGTGGGTTTACCAGTATCTAGTGAGCTAGCCACCCAGCAAGAGTGTAAGCAACTGAGCGAGAGATCAAATTAGAGAGAGGGCAAATGAGGGGGAGAGCCAATGAGCGAGGGAGCAAATGAGCGAGAGATCAAATGAGGGGGAGAGCCAATGAGCGAGAGATCAAATGAGCGGGAGAGCAAATGAGCGAGAGATCAAATGAGTGGGAAAGCAAATGAGCGAGAATGCAAATGAGCTAGAGAGAAAATCAGCGATAGAGAGCAAACCAGCGAGTAAAAGTAAAAGCAAGGAGCGAACAAAAATGTGCAACTATAAGGGGATCAAGACGACAATTAAACTAGGCGAGTATAGACGACGTGCATAGTTGAAGATTTATAGACACAATAAAGAAAACAATCAGAGACGACGAGACTGAAATTAATCTAGATCGGCAATCAACGATAGGTTTGGGTTACTTAAATCCATTCATATTTCAAACGAAACTATTTTATAAACAATTCTTTGATATGTACATACATATATGTAGAGTTTTTAAGAAAGGGTATATAACTGACAGACATCAATAGGCTAAACGAGAAATGGCCCCCACAAACTAATTATGGTTAATTGTGTAGCAGTTTGCGGTTTACAAAATACATATACCAATTACAAGGCCATCAATTCCAATCGAATTCCAATCAAATGGCAATCATCCACTCGCAACCTTAAATATTGAAAAGGGTTTAGTTGAGCTGGCACAGAAATCTGTAATCTGTATTTCTCGGAGCTAAAAAGCTTGCTTCAAATATTAATTTTTCGCAACAACCCTCTCGTCACAGCTCGGCCCTTCCTGTGGTTCGGTTCCTCAAACAAAATATCGCTTTAATCTCTTAGAGTTTCGCCGGAGCCGGAGCCGGAGCCGGAGCACGACGGCACTTATGTTTCATTCAACAGCTGGGGAGCTGCCAGGACAACATGCAACTCTGACTGACTCTGGCCTGGGGCCTGCGGGGGGGATATTATTCGCAGTAATGCACCTCCGACCGAGTCCTGCATAATACATAATACACACATGTATGGGGCAGCACTTACAAGTTATTATTGCCCAGGGGGACTCCCCATGCACACACACATACACATACACTCAGGGGGACGGGGACTTCCCCCACATGCTGGCAAGGACGATGTCCAGCGGCAACAACTGTGGTTTCTTGTTTCGATTGGCAAATACAAAGACAGAAATCGAGACTGAGACTGAAGCCCGAGACAGAGAGCCCCATTCAGCAGGGGCTTACCTACAAGTAAGTTATGATCTGGATTTGGATTAAAATTAACATTAACATTAGTGCACCGCTAAACCCTGGCAACCACAGGGGCCAGGGGTCTGAGCTCCGAAACTACAACATATTTAGTGGTCGCCTTCTGGCAAAATCAAGAAACTCAAAAACAGGGACTGGGGATATGCCAAGGCTTTAAATTCAATTTCAGTCAATATATTTGTAGAAATATATTTTGTTTCTGAGGTTAATTAAAAGCCAAAAATCACTTGGCAAAATACTCTCCGCTCTCCTCAATTTTTGCCCCACTTTCTTTTAGTAATTTCTCGCATTGTTTTCTTTCAATTCAAACCCGCCACTTGAGTACTTTGAATAGACTTTGATTTGAAATGTGATTGACAAGCCTCGTTTGCTGTTTTGGTAATTTCATTTGCATTCCCAGCGGAGTGTGTAAAATCGAAAGGAGAAGGAGCCGCTGTTATAAATAAATAAATAAGGAAATAAATGGTGCGAAGGGGCGGAGGGGACTCACAGTACCGGCAATCCATCAAGCAACCCCTGAAAAACCTGCTGGAAAATGCACTCAAGTGTTACCAATCCTATCGATTTGATGCTGAAAATAAACGTTACGCCAGGCTACACCTGTCTCGTGGGGCACCTCGCGGAGGATGTGTGTGTGTGTCCTCCTCCAGAGTGGGTTAAAGCCTGGCCAATGGGTTAAGCTAGCAAATACACATGCATATATTCCTGGTTGAAGTTAGGACATTTTTCCACACTAAAATATGTTCTTGCTGAGGCCTAAGACAGCGCCTTTGGTTATGGAGTATAATGAATGATTTAAATAATTTCAAAACTAACTATATAAATTCCACAAGTAAGGAGCACATTTCTCTTGAATTTTCTATCTAAATTCTTGGTTAATTTTTTCAAAGTATTTAATTAATGTCAACACAGTGATAATGTTGTGGCCATGGCACTCGTCCATGAATTGTCCACTTGAGGGAAAGGCATAGTGAAATGGCACAAATACTGGCAGAAGCCACCCAGAAAACGCACCACCACCCAGCACCCACTTCCCCACCGAAAGCAGGTTGGCCGCACCACACAAAAGGTGTATTCAAGTGTGTGCCGCATAGAATTCACGGGCTGAATGCATGTCAAGAATTGTAAAGGCTTTCGCCCCACGTCCCACCTCCGCCCACCTGTACACCTGTACACCCGGCTCAAGGTCATCGCGTCCTCATCAATGGCAGCTTAATAATGCTGGCAGCGATGACAGGACCTGCGCCAAGGCTAATTACGCATGGTAAGCTGCGGACTGGCCAAGGACTCTCCCTGGCCTCCTTCTGCTCCTTTTTGATTTATCAATCATCCATCTTTTATATCACAAATGTGCAAATATGGACTTAATGCCCAGGACTTGACAATGTGACGCTTGTCAATAAAGGCTTAGTGTCAAAATACCAGTGTTTGAATTAGTATTTATTATCAAGAAGGCTTTAGAATGGCATTGGCACTGATTGTTTATAAATATATTTAAAGTAAGCTACAGATAAAAATGTATTCAAATTTTCATGAACAATAGAATTATGACACTGGCACTTTTCCTTCGTTCACTTTAGTTTGGAAAACTTAAAAAAATATATATACTTAAACAAGTGCATTTATTTCCTAACGAAACAGTGTCATTTAACCATAAGCAGTAGCAACTGTTTTGGTTATAGGTCTCAGATATAAATTAAAACAATTTAATACCCCCAGCAAACTCCTTCCATTTTGCCATTTAACATTGCTAAATAAGAATTCTTTTGAGTGAAAAAGTGAAATACAAAAAACCTAGCTACCGAAAATGGCCAAGGTAAAAGCTTAAACAATCAACAATTTCAACAAGTCAAAAATTCGAACAATTGCAAATGGAATTCCGTATATTTTATAGGCTTGCGGGCACTTGAAATTTGAGGAAAATGCTTGATAACCTCAACTCATATCCTTGAACAGGATTGCTGAGAATGCATTCCAAATGCCCAGGCGCCCTGAGAACTCCTTCAAAGCCAATTAGAGTTAATCCTTTTTCTCCGGGAATCCATCCAGAAAAGGGGAAACAACAACAGCAAAAAATGCAGCAAACCCAATCACATGCTGTTTGTGTGTTTTGACTCCCAATGTTAATTTAGTTGCTGTTGCTGGCACTTGAGATAATTACAAAACGGAGACGAAACAGCTGCCATGCTGCCATCATCATCATCATCATCATCATCATCATCATTATCATCATCCTGGCCAGAATCAGGGGCAGAGTGCAAGGGAAGCCAAGGCAAGGCTCACATGTCAAACAGTGAAACACACATATCATTTTATGTTTTTGCGAATGTGCGGTCGAGCTCTGGGAAATGTGGATACACAAATGGCCAGGGGTGTGGGTCTGTACACGAAATCCGTGTCCACGTTTAAATGCCATGGTTTACCCACTGCCTTGTCCCCGAATGCTCAGGGCCAAGGAAAACCCGCTTACCAAAGCTTTTAATCGAGCGAAGGTGCCCTGGCAATCGCAACAATTAATTGGTCATTTAATTTGAGTTCTAAAATAGTAAAATAATAAATCATAATAAGAGGCAAGGTTCTGCTAGATGGGATACTCTCAAAAAACAAAGATCGGAGAAGGCTGGGCTTCCCCTAGGAACTTCCCCTGAATTTTGACCCCCTCTTTAAGGGGTTACATAGTCGAAAATTGGCTCAAAATTAGAAATTTAGTTTTGAATGCAGAAAAGTTCTCCCTTAAAGCCAAGAAGAAAAATCCAAACCAGACTGAAATCGGTTGAGTTTAAGCCGAGTTATGACCAACAAACCCTTAAAAATGTTTACGATTTTTAGGCAAAAAATTAACCCATTTTTTTCAACAACATTTAAGGGGTTACATCGTCAAAATTGTAAAAAATGGGCCAAAATTAGAAATTTAGTTTTGAATGCAGAAAAGTTCTCCTATAAAAACAAGGAAGAAAAATTCAAACCAGACTAAAATCGGTTGAGTTTAAGCCTAGTTATGATCAAAAAACCCTTTAAAAGTTTTGCGATTTTTAGGCAAAAAATTAACCCATTTTTTTCAACAACATTTAAGGGGTTACATCGTCAAAATTGTAAAAAATTCTCCAAAAATTACAAATTGAGTTTGGGATGCAGCAATGGTCTCCTATAAAAACTAGGAAGAAAAAACCAAACCAGACTGAAATCGGTTGAGTTGAAGCCGAGTTATGACCAACAAACCCTTTAAAAGTTTTGCGATTTTTAGGAAAAAAATGAACCCATTTTTTTCAGCAAAATTTAAGGGGTTACATCGTCAAAATTGTAAAAAATGGGCCAAAATTAGAAATTTAGTTTTGAATGCAGAAAAGTTCTCCTATAAAAACTAGGAAGAAAAATTCAAACCAGACTAAAATCGGTTGAGTTTAAGCCAAGTTATGATCAAAATTTAAGCCAAAAATTTCCACTACATTTTGTTAATTCGCTTGATTTATGTTTTATTTTATTTATTAATTCATATTATATGCCCAGTAGGCATTCAAGGTATTTCGCTGTCGAGCTTCTGCTGTTCAGGGTAATCGATGGCACGCATTCTCCTTCTCTTTTTTTGTATTATATAATATCTTTATGAATTCGTGGCATGCAACTGGGGGGCAGTTTTGGTCTCCCAACTTTTCCAGTGTGGGCTCCGGGCAGAAATGCCGCAAAATGCAAAATGCCAATCTGACGTCGAAATATTTCCATCGTCCGCCAATGGCCACATGTAGCGATGGCGGCGACCTCGACTTTTGTGACAAAATATTTTGATTTCAACATTTTTGTTGCATTTTTTCCCGGGCCATCTTTAAAAGGCATTTCAATACACCAAATTCAATGCGTTGTTGCCTTGCGATCCATGATGGGTAAATTAAATTAAATTATTTGTTGGGCTAATGAAATATTCAACACCAATTAGATGAAATTAAAAACAAGCCCATATTAGAGGGAAAATTAAAGCCCCATTGTAATTTTCGCGACCGAATTGCAGACATATTCAGGCAATCAATTCGGTTTTATTGCATATCCTATTGCAACATCGGTGTGGGGACAGAAAATGGCCATGGGTCCCGGTGCCTGGAACCGAGCGGGGAGCCACTTTATTTCTCGTTATCATTGCCATTCGATCCTGGCCCCGACCACCTCCACATCACTTCATATTGCTGTCACAACTCACACAACTCCTGCTCCTGCTCCTGCTCCTGCTCCTGCTCCTGCTCCTGCTCCTGCTCCTGCTCCTGCTCCTGCCATCGTCACATGGCAATGTTATGCAAATATCAAAAGCCACTCCTGTCGGCGAGGCCAGAAAAGAACAGCAGCCAGGGCAGGGCCAGGGCCAGGGCGGGGCAACATCCAATAAAAACAGAAACCGAAATATGTTGCCCACCTGAACCTGTGCGCTGAACCTGTAGCTGTAGCTGAAACTGAAACAGAAACTGAAACTGAAACTGAAACTGTAGCCAAAGTTGAAGCCACTGGTAGTTCTCTGTTTTTGGGATCCATCAATGCCGCCTGCATGTTTGCGAATCGGCCGCAGGCACGAGGATATGACATGAATGAAATAGGATTTTCCCCATATCCAATATCCAATATCCCACGGAAGGCAAACAGTTTGGCTAAAAAGCGGTCCCAGCCACACTCTCTCTCCTTCTTCCTAGATTTTTAATAAATTTGTCTGGCTTTTGTTTGCCTTAAAAATGCGGGCTCTACATTTGTTATATTCTGCTTTTTGGTTTAAGGTTCAAGGTTAGGAATCGATTTAGTTAGAAGTGAGTTTTTTGTGTGTTGTCGATAACTTTGAGTCCAGCTCCCATCACTAATTCAGTGCAACGAAATGGCGCCCAACTATGGACCAAAAGTCTCATTAAAAAAATAACATTCAAGTTATTATTAGACTGCAGTTTTTTGTGGACAGTTTAAGGGGAGGATAGAATAGACTCCCACTTATTTCACCTGCGTCACTTTCAACGGACCCACGGTAGTTACCTGGCGGGCTTGTTGAGTGGCGACAGTGGTTGTGCTCTCCGGGCTCTCCAGGGAGGGGGGAGCATTGGGCAAAGGGGGCCCTCGTGTACCCCAGCCCCCCGTTGATTCAATTCGCCTCAATTCATGTTGAAAATCGCGTTAACGTAAAAGCAGTTCCAACACTCCTCTCCGCACCACAGGACTCCAGAACAAAAACAACAGAAAACAACAAAAAAAAAAAAAGAAACCAAGAGAAAAACAAAAATAAAGAGGCGAAAAACAGGAAGAAAATGGGAGCAAAACAGGTAACCAGGGGAGGTATGGATGGTGTTGGTGTTGTCAGCAAAGTACCCAGAAATCCAACAGCCACCTCATCTGACCCCCGGTTGATGCTGTTTACTGCTTGCTATTTCGCTACAGGTCGAAAAAAAATATTTAAATGATGTAAACAACAGTAAAATTTAACATTTAAAGTTTAGGTGATATTTTATACTAGTTGTTCCACTTAACATTTATATTTTTCTAAAAATTAGATTCATTATTGTAGACTTTTAAATGTTTTTTCTTCAGCAACACTTTTTAGAGAAACTGTTGGTCGGAGAATAATCGAAGAGTTGCTTATTGATAACAAAAATACTGAAACAAAAATACTGAAACAAAAATACTGAAACAAAAATAATTATATAAAAATACTGATACAAAAATAATGATATAAAAATATTGATAGCAAAAATACTGATACAAAAATAATGATACAAAATTACTGGTATAAAAATATTGATACGAAAATACTGATATAAAAATATTGATATAAAAATATGTATACCAAAAATACACATTCAAAAATACTGATACCAAAATTCTGAAACAAAAATACTGCTACAAAAATACTGATACAAAAATATTGATACAAAAATTCTGATAAAAAAAAAAGATAAAAAAATACTGATACAAAAATACTGATACAAAAATACTGATACAAAAATACTGATACAAAAATACTGATGATATACCGAAAATTAATGAAGTTTTAAACTTAACTTTACTTCAACTTTAGAGCACACAAAAGTAAAGATTAAAAATTTTTAGAAAGGGAAAATTCCGCAGGGATTTTTTCGCTAGAGAGATATTTAAAATCGGTCACTATTTCGCTGGAAAGAGATTTAAAATCTCTAAAAAAGAACTCGTTTGCTTAAAAATATTGCAAAGAACATGTATATTTCATAGACTTGTTAATATTCCTCCGCTCTCGCGCTGTTTGTGTGTGTGCATTCCCCCATCTCCTTGATGTTCCACCTGTGGGTTGTCATTCGAAAGGCAAATTTTAATGCCAACATTGACAGGTGAGCGGCATATGTGTGTGTGTGGGTGTAGGTGTGTGTGTGTGTGGTGGGGGGCAGGGCAACCGAGCGTGTAAGCCTGCCAAAGGGGAGACGATAAAAGAGAGCTGAAAAAAAAAGGAAAACGGGGACACGCATGACACTGTATCCAGGCACTCAGACGTCGCACAGCACAGCTTTAGAGCCAATTGTGTGTGTGGGTGTGAGGGTGTGGGTGTGGGTGGGTGTGTGTGTGGGTGTCGGGGGAGGGAGTGTGTGCGTATGTCATTATTGGCAGCTTAGAAGACACACACGCACACACACCGAGGCGGAAAATGGGAAAAACAAATCGAAAAAATATTAACAACTTATTCCTTTTGATTTTTTATTGGCCCATCGGCTGTTGCCACGCTTATTCAGCTAGAGTTGGCCTCGCTTTTCCTTTTTTTTTTTTGTTTTTGGGAAAGCTTATCTGTGCGGCATTTAATGGCTCTCCTCTGGCGTCTCCCTTGTGTCTCTTTTTTTTTGCGTCCTGGCTGGAAATATCCACTGGACCAGGACGACACGTTATCCGGTCAGCTCTCTTAGAAACTGGCTCAAATTGTTTTCCGCCGGCTTACGGAACGAAGCGTAGTTGTCACACAAAGGACCAACCTCGAAATTGGCCCTTTTTTTTCAAGGGAAATATGGAAATAGGGACTACGAAATTACTTGCTAAAAATAGACTAGATTTTGTACAGCGTTAAGACTATATAAATATTAATTTCATTAAGTGGAATAGTTTGCCTCCAGCTCTCTTTATTTTAATTGCCACACAACTGTGTCATACATTTCATTGATTTCAAGCTTGGTTTACTTTCTGAGGAGTAAGTGTCATAATTGTTATAAATTGATTTCATTTTGCCGGCTTAAATGCATTCTCAAATTCGAAAATTCTATAATTTTGCGCCCTATTAGGCTGGCCGCAAAATTGAATCAATTTCGAGCTGGTTTTCATTTATCCTGGAAAAGCTCCTTCGCCGGTGCCCAGTGCCAGTGCCTGTGCCTGTGCCTGTGCCTGTCGAAGCCTGTCCTTTCCTGCATACGCATGAGCTCATTTCAAGCCTCGTGTTAATGGCTTTATACACACACACACACACACACACACACTTGTGACGCAGGGTGTCGAGTGAAAGTGGAAAAGCGTAGCAACGGCACACAGCCAGGCATGAAAATTAATGATATTTTAATGTAAAAACAATACCAGCCACTTAAGCCGTATTCGTATCAATGTCTTGGGTGTGTGTGTGTGTGTGCCTGGGGTGTGTGTTTGGTGTGCCTTTCAATTTTCCAGAGGGGGAGAAACGAGTGAGGCTGAGCCAGGTCTGAAGCCCTAAGCCAAAAACTGATGAGCAGCCACCCCGTAAAATTGGTAGAAACCCAGCTACGAAATTTCCAACATTTTCCCCTTTTTTTCGCATTTTGTTTTTTAAGCTTTTTCCGTTATGCTGGATTTGGGCTTTATTTATTTTGGATGGATTTTGGTTACCCCTGCGTATACGCAATATACACACGCTGTGCGGTATATTAAATTCAATGTGCATAGTTTGCAGGACACAAAGGCGCCCAGCAAAACCACCGACGGAACGTTCAAAAATCAAATTATTACTTTCCCTAGTCTCTTGCTGTGTTCCCTGTTTTGTATACTTTTTTTTTTTGTATTGTGTTGCAGCAAAAAAAAAAAAAATAAAAAAAAGGCAACGAAAAATGCGAACAAAAATTTACAAAATAAATATGCAATATGGCTGCGGCAAAGGGAAAAGCTGGCTAGAAGGCTGACTGGCTGACTGGATGACTGTGGATTACGAGTACATTTCAAGGCTGTAATTGTTTGCTTTACACTGAACAAAAAGATGTGTATATAAAGGCCCTAGCCAGCTTTCATTTATTGCTCGTTTAAACGGGTTTGACAAGGCTTTAAAAAATGCATTAAGTTGAATATTCATTAGAGTGATCATTGAAATTTGAGCCAGCAAATGCAAGCAAGACAACAATGTGACACTTCTATAAAACATATTAAACGAACTTATTTAGATTAAAAAAAAAAAATGAATTTGTATGCTTTTGGAATTTACAACAAATATCACTCTTAAAATCCTTTCTAACAAATATATACAATTAACATTTGTAGAATATAAATATTGAAGTATTCAAAAATGATTTTGTTTATAAGGTTTGCAAGGAATTTAAATTTATTCTGTATAAATTACAGTAGCTGTTCTTAAAAGATGATCCCCTATAAAATTCATAATTTTTATAAGTATTAAATTATTGTTCATTTTAAAAATCGCTGTGGCCGCAGTCTCATTTTTAAAGAAGAAGAAAAATACGAATTTTAAACAGTCTCATAGCAATATATTTGTTTCAGTGTCATAACCACAAGAAGGGGTATTAAGATCAATTTGTTTCAGTTTAGTTTTACCTCCTAACAAACTTGAAATTAATAGGAAATGTAATAGCCAAACAGGGGAAAAAATAAATCTATAATATGATATAACATATATAAATCTCAGTGTAGCCTTTCCCTCGCATTGTTTGCTTCGGCCGAGTCCTTTGTTGGACGAAATTGAAGTTGATGCTTTGTGCTGCATTATCTGAGCATGGCCTACGGGAAAACCTTTCTACACAGAGCAAAAAAAAAATATATAAAGGAAAAATGAAAAATAAAAAGAAAGCAGAATGGGAAAACAGAGAGAGAGAGAGAGAGAGAGACAGGTGGCTTGCCAATTACAAATGGAAATGCAAATAACAAGAGATAAATTCATATTCCAACGAATGCACACCGCACACGGCACAGATCGATATTCCGAATATTATTTTCCATTTCCCGCTTGGATTTTCCACACCTACCCCCCGCTCACAATCCCGCTGCTGCTCCTGACAGTGGAAACTTGGCTTTTGCCAGATGAAACTGACGAAACTTCGGCGAGAGAAAGTGTAATTAAATTCACGCATGTCCTGGCTCCATCTCCGAGCACCTGCCCGCGGCTGCCGCTGCTTAGCCCAGGTAAATGTAACCCTACACCGGGGAAAAAGAGGGTGAAATGTGTAGAGAATAGTAAGTAAATAGAGCAAACGGAGCAAAATATACAAATATTATTTAAAACGAGAGAGCTGAATTTGAATTAAACAGAGAGGTCACTTAAGACCTTCTTAAGATATTTTCGCGATTAAGAAAATATCCATATCAGAGCTCCAATTCGTAGACTTTTCTCTCACATTTCCCCTCACTCATGCGAACCCAATCTCTACTTACTTTTTTCCTGTGGCGCTGTTTTCCACGAATCCCCGCTGCTCGGCTTCAAAGTGCGCTTTGATTTCCTCACGCCGACAGGAAAATCAAAGCCACCGACAGACAGCAAGATTTACGGATTAAAACGGGCGGGGGTTACGGGGAAATTGGGGAAAATGGGGAAAATGGGGAAATGGAAAGGAGAGAATCGATGTGGGTCTGGCAGATGTCCTGCTCCAACCCAGAGACTTGGCGCTAATTCACTTTGGCGCGACTAACCAAATTAATTGCTGACAGTTTCCCGGATCAGCAGCAGCTTCCCCTTCCCCTTCCCCTTCCTAGATTTTTCCTTTTTCCTCCCACTTTTCCGATACGTGACAGACACCACCCACGCACATACTTGGGGCAAGTGATTTGGGCTCATATTTATTTTTTTCCTCTTGTTGCCAGCAGGTAAATATGCACATAAATTACGGCATCCGAATCGGAAGCGGAATCGCAGTCCGTCTGGCTTTCCGGCTGCTTGACTGCCCAACGATTCAATTAGCCATCGTGCCCGAAACCTAATCAGGCGTGACGATTGACTCCTGTTGGGGACAGAGGTCTTGACCCCCAGGGAAAGCCTGAACTGCTTTAAAAAGAAACAAAGAAAAACTATGGGAAAAAACTATAAATAAGAACTTGAGTAAATTAGGTAACATAGTTGATAGCTAAAATAATAGATGCTTGTATTCCGAAAGCCGGAAGACAAGTGCCCTTTGAAGTCAAAAGACGACGAGCCTGTTTCGAATTTATGTGAGTGACTTTCCCCGGGAAACTGTTATCCCCCCAACCCCCCACTCATTTGCCTTCACCGACAGGTGCTCTTGGGGAAAGTTTCGCCAGAAGCCACAAACCAAAAAACCAATCGAATTGAAAATGCTAAAATGTCAGAAACACACTCGCCACTCGCCTCTAGCCACTCGTCTCCTGCCACTCGTCTCTTGCCACTCGCCTCTTGCCACTCGTCAAGTGCAATCGAATTAAGGCTAAAGGTAATTGTAATTAATTTGTAAACTTCCAGAGAAAGAGAGAGAGAGGGGGACAGACCTAGAGGGATGAGCACTCAATTCAGTTAGTGGCAAGTTTATTTACATTTTTTATATTCGAAATCCATTCGCCTCTTGCCACTCGCCACTCGCCACTCGCCATACAGAAAGAGCGATAGATGAGCATTCAATTAGAATTGTGGTTTCTTAATAATTTTAATATTTATTTCTCTTTCTCCCCCTGAGAAAGAGAACTGGAACACCTTATTTAAGACGAAGCAAAGCCTTGGAGTTGGCGCTCCTCTCCAATGAGACTTTGAGTGGCTGCCTTGGCGGGTGAAGGGCCTGGTTTATTTTTACAACTTTTTAATGAGTTTTCAATGCCGAAAAATAAAATCAAGGCACTGGCTCAGGCGGAGGCTCCAGTCGCAAGGCTCAATCTCAGTCACAATCTTATTCGCAATCTCAATCTCAGGAGCTGAATCTGTCCTGGAGCCACAGAACAATGTGTGGTGTGTGTTCTGGGTGACAAAATGAGCTTTTTATTTTGCATTTCATTTTAATTATTCAGTTTTGGGCCTCGGCTGGGCTTCGGGGCTTCGGGGCTTCGGGGCTCTTGGGCCAAATGAAGCCCAAGTTGAAAATTCAATTATGACATGAGTTTACATATCGTGTATTTAGAGGGGCTGCTCCCTCGCCTGTGCAGGAATTTTCTTCCTAATTTCGTTTCTTCAAGACGTGCGATGGAGCCACCTCGGTTTATAATCACTCAATGAACCCGAAGTGGACTTGAACTTGATGATGACTAAATACCAATACATTTTGTCCAAATGAATGGACCTATCCACTTAAGTCCCCCCCTGTTTTTGGGCTCGTGAAGTATTCCAGGAGGATGTCCAACATGGACATCCCTTTGCTTCGATTTGAGCCAACAATACCGGAGATATGTGCAGTTGGTTTTGGCCAGCATTCCGCAGATGCCTTCATGGCCATCTACATTTCCACATTTCCATGTCCATGTCCATTTCCATGAGGGAATGCCGCCTGGGTTTCCGAATTCGAAACGAGTTACGAATTTCAAATGTGGCCAGAAATGTAATCAAAACAGAAGTGAATTGCATTTCGGCAGAAGGGGTGTTTCTTTGGCAAAAATACCTGTAACTTTTGCCAGGTTTTGTGGCATTCTTCAGCCTAAAAATGCTTTATTTTTTTTTTGGCATTTAACAGAGGCTTCAAATTAAACAATTAATACAAAAGAAGCAGTGAAGTCCAGACTAAATTTCTTACTTACTTTATTACTCTTCCATAATGAAACACATAAAACTATATAATAATTCCTCTAGTTTATTGTATTAAATATAAATACCTGTTAAAGAATATTTTATTTATGAACTTTTGCACCTTAAATTGAAATTCATGGCAGTTGGGGCAGAAAAACCGCAGATAGTTTTCGCAAAAATATCAAATTAGGCTGTTTTCCCATTGAATTTCCTTTTTGGCGCGGCGATGGCTGCGGTAAATCACATTGTTTTGGCATCGACACAAAAGGCAAGTTTTCCCGGAATCAGCACGACTGATTGGACTGGGAAATTCTCATTAAGGACTTGTCTGCGGCGACCACTTTCGCCCACGCTGGGTTTGTGTTTCTGTTTTCTGTTTTCCGTTTTCTGTTTTCCGTTTTCCAGCTTCCTTTCTCTCTCTCTTCCCTCTGTTTTCCAGAGAAGTTAAGCTTGCTGGTGCTGCTGCAAAAAAGAGTTAAATGTGGAAAGAAGAAAGGAAAATGGAAAAGCTGCTGCTGCAGCAGCTGCCGTGTTGCATGTCCTTGTGGCTCATCTCCTGCTGGGTGGTGGTGGTGGTGGTGGTGGTGCAGCTTTAATAACGGCACAAATTGCGTAAGCCGCCCAAAACCATTAATAACTTTCGTGCACCTGCACACACGTAACGAAGGCGAGAGCGCGAAGGAAATGCGAGAGAAAAGCGCTCGACGGCACACGGGTCGTATGCGTGATATTTTTGCAGCAGCAGCTCAGCAGCTGTGTGTGTGCTCCGCTCCACGCTGCTCTGCTCTGCCTTTTAATTATTGATCCCGCCATCAAAGTGATTAATATTTTGCCAACAGCCGCAGGACAATTGGACCACGAGCAGCAGCAGGAGCAGCAGAAGGAACAGGACCTCGCTCCCCAAGCGATTGCCACTGATTGTTTTATTTCTCTCCATAATTGCATTTCCTTGTTACGCACATTGTGTGTGTCCAGTGTGTGTCCAGTGTGTGTCCTGTGAGTGTCCTGTGTGCATGTCCTGCTCAAATTTGGGAGTTGCTAAGCGCCTGCCACTGGGGAAAACAGGTTAACTAATTAAAAAGAACAAGCAGAGAGGGCGAGCAGCTGCCTAAACGAAGCAAATTTATTTTCATTCTGTCAGTCAATTACAAAGTTGGTTTGGTTTTCTCTTCTTGCTTTTTATAGGAGAAATTTTCTTCATTTAAAACTCAACATAATATTTTGTCTATTTTTTTTTACAATTTTGACGATGTAACCCCTTTCATAAAAAAAAAAAAAAGTTCGGAAATCGTGAACTTCTTCAGTGGTTTTTTGATCGTAACTCGGCTTAAACTCAACCGATTTCATTCTGGTTTGGTTTTTTCTTCCTAGTTTTTAAAGGAGCACTTTTCTGCATTTAAAACTAGGTTTATACATTTTTTACCAATTTTTGACCATTTTGACGATGTAACACCTTGCGTATATTTTTGGTTTTAACTTGTCATGTCTTTTGTGCATCTAACATAGATTTCTCTCTTATTTTTGTTTACATAGGATTTGTCTTATATAAAGCTGGCTTGATTATTTATTATTTAAGCAAAAAACTAGGCCCAACTGATCCATCTTAGTCACTTGTACTCGCAGAAAAAGAATTTTTAGCCAGAGAACATTGAAGAAGATGCAACAATTGCCAAATGACACAGGGAAATTGCTAAACTTTGTCCAGGCACTGCAAGAAAATAAGAATACAACAAAAAAGAAATAATTTAATATATAAAAAAATAAATAAATACCATAATAAAATAGTAAATAAATGAAAAGCAAACTGAGTTATTCAGGCACTTTTCTTCTTTTCACCCAAAAACTGTCAAGTTTTACTTCGGTTTTTGCTCTGTGTTTGCCCCCCAAATCTAAGGGTGAAAGCTATATCTGTTTCTGGGTATATAAACACCTATATATTTGTATATAGCGGTGTGTGCTCATTTTGGGGGCAGGACAGGAAAGGCATCAATCTTTCTCCATCATTGTCAGTGGCCGATGACGATGACGATGACGATGGCGAAACAAGAGCAACAGCCTCCCGCAAGGACTGCCACGATTTTCATACCGCTTTTCGCATTTTCCCCAAACCCCCACCCACTGTCTTTCCCTTTCGCTTTTCTCATTTCCGCAGCAGGCACAAAGTAAATGAAATATCATCGCCGCCTGTCATTTCATTTTCATAATTTTGAAAGCGAAATAAAGCGTATATGTGTATCCTGAGGTACTGCCCCCCTGCATATGGCCAATTATATTTGTATAATTCGTAATCACATTAATTATTTATTTACGCCATCAACATCAATAATGTTTCCGCAACAAATATTGCCAAAAAAAAACAGAACAGAAAAACGAAGCAAGGAAATGGAAGGGCATAAATTCAGGTGAATGAATGTGTATATGAATATGAATATGAATATTTCAAATGCCACTAAAACTGCTCAGCTGCCTTTGATGGATTGGACCAGGACTTTTGGCCCAAATCCTCCTCATAATTCCCCTGCAATAATTCACTCATCTCTGCGTTGGAGATGCATAAACAAATTGAAAAACTTTCGCTCCAAACTCACTCCAGGAAAAAAAAAACTGAAAACAACTTATATTTGAACAGTTTTACGTTGAAAGTTTTCCCTGCTGAAAAACCACAAAAAAATAAAAAGGGAGGAGGAAAAGGTCCCTGAGACGAGGGTCTAATCCTAGTGGTTGAGCGTTTCATTGGGCCTCCCATTCGTCTCTCCCTCAGTGGCTTTCCCTTATGATTCTGAATTGTATTTGAAGCTCAAGCTCAAGTTAAAGCCAAAGCCATAAAAACGAAAAATCGGTGTGGAACTCGCAGAAGCGACCGTGCAAACACACAGATGAAAGTTCCTCGCCCGAATCTTTGTTTACCTGAACAATGGAAGCCAAAAGCAAATTCGGGGGCCAGCAAGCAAATATTATACACAGCGCCTCAAATTTTAGACAGTTTATTAAGTTTTCTGGGAAAGTTTTGTCGGTGGGTCGGTGGGTCTGTGTCTCCGTCTCTGGTCCCTGCTCATTATGGCCCTCTGTCTCTCTTCATTTGGGTTCAACTTTTGCGTTTCGTTCGAAACTTTTGAGGAATCACTTTCTCGAGCCAGCTGGAAATTATTTGAAGAGGCAAGAGGCTCTAGAAAGGCCAGCTGTTTTGTGTATTTATTTAAATAAATCACATTTATAACTATGAACTAGTAGGATATTCTTAATTGTTTGATTTAAAGAGCTTCAAATGCGACTGTTCGTTCTGAGCCTTCAAAGAGACATCTTAAGTTAAGTTAAGTTAAGTTAAAGGTTAGTTTGATTTATTCCAAAGATCTTGATCAGCTGGTACTTAAAATTAAACAAGAAATAAAGGCAATTTTATAGCCTTGCAGTTGAGGAACAAGAAGGACTGTCTCCAGCTTCAGTTATTATCCTATTCCATGTCGAGGATCTAGCTCTCATTACTCATTACTGATTAATATTTTAGAGCTAATAAACTAGGAAATAACCTAGGAAACTGTAGCTCAAGCCCAGGCATTTAGAGACTTTTAAGTTATAGAAAGCATTACACTTCAAGCTTAAGTAAAATCAAAAAGCAGGAACAAGAAGGCGCCTTCCAGCTCCAGCCACTTACATTTGTCCAAAAACTGTTTGAGTGGCAAGCTTTTCCGATCAATAACTTCTAGCAATTAAACAAAAGAACAATTCTAATAGTTAGAACTAAGGCAGATTCTACTTCTAAAGATTGAGCAGCAGGTTCTTAGAAAATTAAGCAACTCCCCGCCAGTCAGCAAGTCACTGGGCTGCTGGTAACTTTTTAATTGAAATGAAATCTCCAGCGATTTCTTTGCGGCATCCCCCGGGGGGGAAATGGATTGTAATTTCTGCTTAAAATAAAAACAAATTAAGGCGCGTATTAAAATGCAACTCACGCAGAATTGGTTTAAGTGAATTGTTTTGGCCGAGAAGCTAGAGTGGCTAGAGTTTTTCCAGCTCGCTCCTGCCTTTTCCCAGGAGCTACTAGCTCCTCGTTCCCCACCACCTGGCAGGGGCAACATTTTAGCATTTTTGTGTATAATTCGAAATTTTGTTTACGCCCGAGCTTAGGCCACAAGCTGTACAAACATCGCTCCTGGCCCGGGGGATGGAAATGATGGAAATGGGGAAGGCATCAGCGCCCCAATCCAAATCCGGCCTGCGCACGCTCTCCACTTTCCATATACGCACATAAATATTTCTATCAAATTTCAATTTGTTGAATTTTTGAAACCTCCTCCCCCTTCCCCTCCCCCTCCACCCTGCACAGTTTTTCTTTCTCAATTTTTTTTTGTGTTTTTATTTTTTCCCTTGGCTGCCTTGGGAAGACATAATTAAGCCGCGCGTCTCAAAACGAACTTCTGCGGAAAGCCCACAAAAGCCCCGGCCAAGAGGGCTGTCGTAATTAGAAATCTACAAAACAAAGCCCACCTCTTAGCCGAAAAATGAAAAATCCAAAAATTGTTTATGTAAAAACAAATGCAAAAAGCTGGAAACGGAAACGGAAAGCCGAAGGTTCTCCCACGCAGAGCGGGATTTTGGCTCGTTTTTAATTGATGTGCGGGGTTCGGGTGGGAAATATTTTTATACATAATTAATTACCCCAACCGGATGATGGCGATGGTGCGGTTGCCCGGGTAATGGCCTAGTTCGGCTAACTGCGGCTTAAATGGCATTTAAATTTCGATACTAATTGGCAATGGCACGTCCATGGCATTCTGTGTAATTTTTTAAGATGAACGGGTAACCGATTGAAAGGGGAAGAGAGAGGAGTGCTGATTATGCTTGAGTACAAATGAGTTTTCACTCTCTTTGGGGAGTCTTTCTCTTGCTCTTTCCCTCCCCTTCACACAGCGCCTGCAATGTACAAGCAGTAGCGAACGGGAGAGCCGTTTTTTCAGCTCTCTTATCACTCTAAAAGCGTAAAAGAGCTTGTTTAAAATTCCTCTTTAGCATTTCACATGAATTTTGGTCTCAATTTTATTTTTCCATTCCGATTTCCAAAATATATAAATGCCGCATTAAGTGCGGATTTTGTTTACACTCCCCTCCCACTCGGGCCTAAGAGGAAAATCCAACTAACTAATTTGTTTGCCTCGCCGCGCATCCTGCGTCCTGGCTGGACGACGACTCCACTTCCTTTGATGAGTGCCTGAGCTCCGCTCTCCCCGCAATCCATCGTTGTAAGTCCCCGTCCACCCGCCGCCGAGCCATGGCAGCCACTCTGAACTCTGGGCTCTGGTCTCTGGGCGGAGGATAGCATTTAATCCTTGGCAACGGGAGCGTGCTCTTCTAATGACAGAAAATCCCTTGGCGGGGGTAAAAACCTATAGCCAAGACCCAGCACATCTCCGCCGAGGACACTGTTTCGAAATGCATAACCATTTCCAGTTGAATAAAAAACTTTCCATGATTATGATATATTTTTTATCGGTGCTTTAATAATTATACCTAAGGTATCTTTCATATCTTTATTAACCTGATTTTGCACTTAAATTATTCGAAACCAGCCCAATAAATCTCAGTGCTGCTGTATTCACCTGAAACAGATGCTAATTGCTTCGTTAGCGGATTTCGGCAACTGGCTTTCATCTGCCGACCGACCAGGCTTATGGTACATCCTCATCATCAGCATCCTTAGTCGAGTAATTCGAGTCCCGGGATCTCGGCAGTCATTGGACTCAGCCAGGCGCATTCATTTATTTATGAGTTTCGGGGCTACGTCTTTATTGATTGCCCTTGGAATGTGTGCTCTGTGTGTTCGCCGTGTATTTGTATTTTTGAGCTGGCGGCAGGAGAGGTACTGGGGAAAATGTTGGAAAAGTGGTAGTTAGTCACTGTTTCCTGCTGGAATTCGTTGTGTAACAGGGTTGTCCCTTGGGCAGGCATCCCACCCAATTCAGCTAGGGGTAAGCGAGAGATTCATGTGCTGCCACGAGAGCTGCTGTGTTCCATAGAGAATTCTGTAGGTACTTCTTTCTCAGGCAGAATATATATTTCTCTGTGGAAAATTGTTTAATTGCATTAAATTATTAGAAATTTGTGTGCCATGTTAATTACATTCAATTCTTATAATTATTTATATTAGATTAATAATATTAAATAATGTTTCTGAGAACGTCAGAAGAGATTTGTAAATTAACCAACCATATTATTTCAGATATAGATAATATCTAAACACTTAAGTATTATTTTTCGTAACTAAAATTTAGCTTAGGCTTCCCCTAAAATTATAATTATTATCTTTAAGGGGTTTTTGTTTTTTAAAGATTTCCGATTAACAAGGCAGTGACAAAGTCCACACTTGAATTACCCCATTCACCTTGGTATGAATTTTTCCTTACCCAGAAGGTAGTAGTAGGTCATACTTTCCATTCGGCTTGAAAGTAGTGTCGTTTTCAGGACCAAAAGGACCCTCTGTAACAGCCAAAGCCTCCTTCCGTTCCGTCTAACCGCATTTCTTTTGTGGCAGTGGCAGCGGCACACCGCCTGACAGGCTCTAACTTTATTACATCGTCCTTGTCTGTGTCGAGTGGTTTGCCATCTGTTCAGCCTTGCCGCTTTTCCCAACCGCCACAGTTCCCCCCCTCTTTTGGTTTTCCCGCCATGTTCCTGTTGCTGTTTCAGCCGAGCAACAGGCAAGGCAAAATGTGTGCGGCATTGCGGCAAAATGTTCAATTTATGTTTAGTAACAACATGAAAGACCGCAAAAAAATGGGCCAAAATGGGTCTGCCAGTGGCACTGGCAGGGGGGGTGGTTAGGGTGGACTCAGGGTGGACCCAAAGCCCCCCTGGGCAAACATCATTGGCAACTTGACGCCGAAAAAGCGGACATAGTTTCCATGGACGGCAAGGAGTTTCCCTTTTGCCAGCAGAAATTAACATTAAAGACTCAGCGGCGGAAATGTGGAAATTAAAAACCTGACTGGAAATCTCAAATAAAAATGTAGTTGGTCTTAAGGAAAAGTAGGAAAATCAGGAGGGGAGGGAAACCCAACGGCTGAAGTCTCAAAAAACCCCTGCAAAAAAAACACTGGCAAATGGCCAAGTTAATAAGCTGGAAAATGTGCCCCAAAGACCAACATTACCATTAATGGCGTCAAGTTGAAAGAAAGAAAGGTCAAGCGCGGGGAAATGGGATTGAACCTGTCGACCCTGAGCCCTCTTTTCCCCCACCTGCTTTTCCTAGAGGAAAAACTCATTCCTAGACTTGGACTTGAGCAAAAATCAGAGCCCGAAGCTGGTCTTTAATTGAGACTAATTGAGGGACCTTGTCGGTGCCACGGGGGCCGGAGGAGTAAATTGTAAACATTTTCCAAATTAATTAAGCCGACAGTTGCAGGCCGTCGAATTAATATCGAAATGTCCGAGCATTGATGCATTATGTAAAGGTATATACATATATGTATATTATCTATATGCTGAGTACACTGCACAAATTTTAGTTGAATTCCAACTATAAACTAGGTTTAAGTTTGTTTGTTTAACAGCTGCCTTTTTACCAAGAATTGTATTTAGCTAAGAAATTCGCTCTCTAATTTCATTTCATTTTTATAATTGATAACAAAATAAAATTAAATATATAAAATTTTAATGGAGTTTCTATTTAATTGAAGAAAATTAGCAGCTTCCGCTTGTCTAGTTCCTGTTTTTCTCTGTCGGTGTTGTCCCCGTTTTATGTGGCAACTATAAAAAAAGGAAGGTGGAATTGTTTTGCCAGGATACCAGGCACACACACACACACACATACACACACACACAAACACAACACCCACACACACAGACACACTTGGCAGCCATTAATTGCTGTCCTTGCACGTGAGTGTTTGAGTGTGATCATAAAATTTGATGACGCCGTTGCAGGATTCTAGCATCCAGCTGGCTGGCTGCTAATATATACTATATACCCCTTATATATATACTAAATATATATATATATGTGGCATATGCTCTGACTGCTGATCCAGCTGACAGCCCGACGCGTTATTAAAAACTGCCCAGCCAACACACACAGAGAGCCAAAGAGCAGAGGGGGCAGACGTAAGCGGAAACGGAAGCGGAAACAATGCGGAGGAAATGGCGAACACGAACACGAACAAGGGTGTCGGGGAAAACAAGTGCTAAGCCGGTGGCGAAATTGGCAATGGCATTAACCCATCGCCCACTGTGCTGGCTGCGCCATAATAAAACTGTGACTCCACCGAATGGGGCATATTTTTCTGTGTGTTTACGAGCTGCGAAACGGGCCGAAAGCATTTAAGAAAACATTCAAGAATACATTAAAAAATCCGTTTTCAACTATCATGAAAATTTCTTATAACAAACCAAATTTAAGTTGATTGAAATCAGCGCCTAACAAGGATATCAGACAGAAAATTAAGGGTTATAACAAGACAAAAGAAATACTGAAATATACCATATAATATATATATATTAAATACAAATAAAAACCTGGTGACCGAATTAAAAGAGAAGCTTTTTAGAAACTCTGATTACCATATTAATTATTTCAAATTACTCATGTTTTGACTTGCTTTAAATTATAATCAAATTACATTCCGATTGTTTGCTAACTTAACTTATTTTTTCCCACGATTTCCTTGGAATTAAATAATTTCCAGTTAGTTTATTTAACTCAATTAAGCTGCACAATTTCTCCAAATGTTTAAGTAGTTGGAAAATCGCCTTTCGATTGAGGAAAATGTGGCTGTCTGTCGAGTGCGTTATTGTTATCGTTTTGCGAAAACAACAAAAGCCGCAGCTTGGCAGTTATAATATTTAATATCAGCACAGGGGAGGGGGAGGGATTTTCCCATAGCTTAAGCACTTCCTTCCTGTTGCCTTCCAACTGATTGCCTTCGGTTTTCCCTAGGTTTTTCCTAGGCAAGTGCCTGGCGCCCTGGCAACCGGCTTTAAATCGAAGCTAATTACCCTTTGTCTGGGGCAATTTTCATCGGATTTCGGACTCTGGGATTCCGGGATTCCGGCTTAAAGGTGATTACGTTCCGGGCTGACCACTTAACACCTGGTCATTACGGTTAAGGCAGCATTAAGGCACTTGATTAAGCAATTAAAACTGCCCTCCGATCGCCCCCACAAAAACCATAATCGCTTGATGGTCGATTGCCTGGGCGGAAATTAAAATCGCCCCGAATAACGCTTTTCAATTGATTCAGAAAAGAAAACATGCATTTTTTCCGTTTTAAATATCGCATTTCAATAGCAGGTGTTTGCTGTCAATGATGCAGCCGTTGAATATGGAGCTTCAAAGGAAGCTGCCAGCCTTTTTTCATTTTCAACAACCTGCAGTCCAAAAGGGTTCTCATAAGAAGCTTAAAAAACTTCCAGAAATATTTCCAAGGTCTAATATGTTCGTTTGCTAGTTATTTCTTTGAATTGATCCTTTCAGAAAAACTATAACAACTTTATTTGTTTGTTTTGAACGTTGCTTAAATCGCTTTAAAAATTTCCTTTCTTAGTTTTATATATTTTTTTTTCTTGTCATTTTTGCCATCCGCCAGAAATTTCTGATTCCCTGAAGCCATACTCTTTGAATACCAATTGTTGTTCACTTTTTTGTAGGCACTTGTTTTGGCCCCTCAAATGGTAGGCCATTTTTTACCGCCCGATTTTCTCCGCCCATTTTTTTTTCCGCCTGCTTTTCCAGACAGCTGTCAAACAATGCCCTGCCCTGTGACACGCATGGGAAGGCATTTTAATGGTACTAGTTTTCCCCCTGCGGAAAATTGAAAAAGAAAGGCGATAGAAATGCAGGCACAGAAAGTGCGAGGAAAGCATTGTCGCATAGATTTTCCTGCTTTACGAGCTGCCTCAAATTGCATACATTGTTCATTGCAGCAGAGAGATAGATATGTGTGTATATAGAGAAAGGACCAAGGACCAAAGACCAAGGGCACTGTGGAAGCTGGCAACAAAGTTGTTAACTATTTCGGTTGCGAAACTTTATTGCCACAGCCGCGAATCGCGGAAAATGTCGCTGTAACGGCATTATCTTTGGCATAAAACAAACACCAAATGGGTTTTCTCAGTTGCTAAATTGTTGAATGCCTGAGTTCTGTTATTCTTGGATTTCTATATCTATTTCTTTGCTTAATAACTTATTATTGTACTCTGTTTTCTCTGAATTTATTATTTATTCAATTATTTAGACTCTGCTTAGCTGGTTATTTTTTTCCTAACTGGGATTTCTTTTCCCTACAAACTGTTTTATACATAAATTCCCTTACTAAAAATGCTATAGTTCTCTGGGATTCTCAGTCTCTGCGGAATAACAGAGAAAATAATAAGGAAAATTGCTCTTGTATGCTCGCAGGATTCAAGGGAATTTCCGCTCGCAATTACTAAATGGCATTCTATTGTCCCAGAACTCGACAAAGAACTTTTCATATTTGATTATTTGTGTGCTCTACTAGAGACCTTGGTAAATTTCAGTTCCTTTTCTAGGAAAACCCCCCAAATTGTTTGGAACTCTCCGAGTTTTAACAGAAAACATATGCATAAATATTCCGGACATATTCTCCATAAATATTCATCATAAAATGATGAGGGGGAAAGGCGCAGTCGCATGAGTTTATTGTTGATGCCTGCGGTTTGGGGATAAAATCCTAACCATAAGCCGAAAGGGGGACGAGCTCTGGCCAGGACTTTGACAGGACTTTTTCTCCAGCAATGGCCAGCAGATTTATTTGCATCTCTCCCGTCTCATTACAATTAGCCATGGATTTTAATTACCATAATGATGATGATAATGCTAATGATAATGCTAATGGTAATTGCCTTATGGCGAGTGTTGTCACAGTTGGTTTAGTTTCAGCGCCTATTTAATATTTGATCATCCCAAGTCCAAGGTCCGAGGGCTGCTTTGATGTCGCCTTCGCCTGGCTGCTAATTGGATTGCATCCTTATTAATTAGGCGGCGGTGTCGGCAGGATGGCAGGATAACTGACAGGATCCTCGCTCTCTCTCCATCTCTCTCCATCGAAATATATCTCCAGGCCGAGGATGTAATTAAAATATGTTGCCAAAGACAAACAACGGCTGGCAAAGAGATGATTCCAAACAAGCACAAAAGCCAACAGCAAGAATATTTATTATAAACAAAGGCAACAAAAGCAGAAACAAAAACAGAAAACGCAGCGGCAACAAAAGCAAAAGAAAACATAGAATAAAGTCAAGCACGCACCGCACAAATTGATAAATATGCAAATTTAATAGACTCGCAAATCAATTTGCATAAATCTTGGCGGCCAAAAATAAGTAAATAAAATTGAAAATGCAAAGGAAACTCAAATGGGTTAGCAGGCGCCTCAAAGAGAGCCGCGATGCCTTAATTAAAACGCAAATAATGGCCCAGAAAGGATAACAACAAACCCGAAGGTGTTCTGCCAGGGAAGAAGATTGAATTTCATGAATTGAAGGGGAAACAATTCATAATTTCCAGGGCTTGGGCTGCGATTTGAGGTGCTCAGTTCTAAGTTATATTTTTGTATCTATAAACTAGTTTTTCCCTTGGCAAATAAGATCTTATTTGATATAAAAAAGGCATTTTTCTTTCACTTTATTTTACAAATAGCCAAAATTATACGAAATAAAAAACGGAAGCAACGATTTTAATAAATCCCAATGCTATTTATAATATTCTTTATAAAACACATATATTTTTGTACAGCAATTATGGACTAGAAACCTTAATTAAAATACTAAGCAATTGAAATGGTTTGAAAATCCTTAAATAATATGTGTAAAAAGTGTGCAATAAAATAATTGAAGCGCCAAGTTGCTACTCAGGTATTTTCCAAGAATTTATATATTGTATATTGTATGTATGCTAAATAACGAGGAGCAGGCAAGTGAAACAAAGCGGGGAGTTGGCCCCCTAAACAAAAACAAACCAAGGAGAACGAAAACAAAAATAAAAATAAGATAAATAAATAAATATAAACAGCTTGAGCAGCAGCAACGCAGCGGCGCGCCGTAACTGGCAATTGACTGTGAACAGTTCTGCATATAAATTGGGCAGAGATGGCGATGCAAGGACACAAAGGATACGCACAGCAACGCAAATACGCGGAGACACGGCTGAAGATACACAGAAGCACAGATACACAGATACAAAGATACACAGATACGGATACAGGAGGAAGTCTGCAAATGACAGGCGCCGAAAACGAGATCAAGATTTGTTTCGTTTCCATTTCCGTGACCATTTGCAACAATTCTCCTTGGTATTTATCCACCTGCCACTTTCCACTTGCCCCACATTTTCCCTCATTTTCCTCAGCCTTCCTTCCCCTTCGCATTTTCCGGCTTTCCCTTTCGATTGTGTTGTTTGTGTGCGTGTTTATTTGCGTGTACATTATTTGTACACACGATTGCCTTTCGCATATTAAAGGCGAATTCATAATAAATACAAAGGCATTTCTCTTGCCATATCTGCGGCAATAATCAGATTGCCTTTTGGATGGCAAATCCTTTGAGTTCCCTCACATTTTCTCTATTTTCTTCCCAACTTGAAATTTGAACTACAAAACCTTTCCCTTTAATATAATTAATCTCATATAGTTTACCGTTTCGCTAGCTCGTTAAATGATTCGCAAATTTGCCAGATGGGGAAAAAAAAGAAACTCAACAGTTTTGTGGAATTTCAGGGAACTTTTCCCTTCGGTGATTCGGGGAAACTGATTTCCCTGGAATTGGCAGCGAGTTAATCAGGGCCAGGAGCAAACTTTAAGCGGGGTTTCATGGAGACTCTCTTTATCGTTGAGAAACTCTTTAAAAATCAGGCAACATTTTCCAAAGACCCAATTTTCTCCTGTGGCTTAAATCTGCATTTTATTTATAGTTCAGGGATATGTATATATATATATATATAAAGATGCTATATATATACGTATACACACAAGTTCCTGAAGCCAATTCTCCGCGGACTTGTTGGCAACTAATTCCGAGACGCCGAGCCGTTCAATTACCAAAGTTTTGCCAGCCAAGTTAATAACATTTATCGCTGCTCATAAAACATATCGCATATATATATATATATATAGAAAGAGAGAGAGAGCCGGGAAAAGTTGCTGCAACAAGTTTAACCTTTTTTCCGACGACCTCCTTCCTCCTCCTCCTCCTCCTCTGCCCGCTTGGCGCTTCCGGTTTCCGGTTGCCCGACCAGCGAGCCAACATTGACTTTGCTCCCCACAGCACACAAGCAGCAAAAAGCAATCGAACTTTTCTATAAAAATTCACCACGAAATGTGCCCACTTGGAAAACAATTTAACAAAGGGGAATAAATATGAATATATTTTGTATATATCTTGCAGCAAATATCCTCCAGGGAAAGTGTCTCTCCCAATGGCAATGCATTCCACAAATTGCATTGCCAACCAGCCAACCAGCCAACCGATTTCCCTTGCCATTAGATAATTGACAAACGGCTCAGGCTTAATCTGTTCCGAGGGAAATTTCCGCAATGCTTTTCCTTTTTCCCTTTTCCGGAAATCTTGGTTTCGATTAATGGCAAGTTTGCTAGCGATTAGGAAAGAAATATATATTTCGTATTAAATTAGATGCTTAAGATCTTGAGGGAAGGTTCTTATAAAAGAGATAAAACCAAGAGTTAAAGGACAATTAATAAATGGGGAGTTCTCCCATCAAAAAACCTGTGACAACTAGAGCTGGAACAAACATCGATGTTTAATTCGATATAATCGATGTTTCCAAAAACCCGTCAACATCGATGTTTACTTGTCTAACATCGAATATTCTGACTACGTGCGATTTGGTAAATTTCTAACTTAAATAGTGTTTTGACAACAAATTCGACGCTATCCTTAGTGCTCTTAAGCATTAAAAACGCGATAGCAGGACCTGCCTGAAGGCTACAGTTGTAAACAAACTCATTGTTCTTAATAAGAACCATTTCTTAAATTATCTCAAATAAAAATTAAGACTTAACAAAATCGTTGTTTTGTTTTTGTTAAACATCGATTATTAATCGATTAAGTACTCACAAACATCGATGTAAGCAAACATCGATGTTTTTCCAGTTGTCACTGACAACTCGATCTTTACCTTAATTTAGACCTTGTGGCATGCTTTCACTCTCTCTCTCTGTGTTCTTAAGTAAAGCCAGACTTTCGATGGGGCCCTTGGCCCATAAATAACGGTGCTTTTCTTTTCTGGGGAAATCCCTCGCCCTCGTAACAGCTCAACTTGAGTTGAGAAAAATTGTTGAAACGGCATTTTAAAGAGGCAAACCAACGATATGCAAAGCACTTTCACCTGGAAGACGAAAAATCGCATGCCTATGCATTCCATTCCATTCTGTTTTATGGTTCATAAACTTTCGCTCCTTGGTGAGTGCTTTTTGCCCTTTTTTTTTGCCTTTTTTTTATGGCACAGGAAGGACTCTTCTTCGCTGAATAAAAAACTGATTTGTTTTTCGCCTCGGCAGCCCCCCGCAGCCGTTTGATGTTGTGCCGTCGTCTGACGTCTGTTTTGGCTGATTTCCAGCCATTTGTTGCCACCAAAATGTGGCTCAGTTTTTCCCGCTTTTCCGGGGTAACATATGGCACTCACTTCGGAATAATCAACATCATCATCGGGCTCATCGTTACGCTGACGAGTTGTTAATGATGAACATAATGATGACACGGAATGGGAGCCCCGCTGCTGCCAGCCGCTTTGGGCCAAACAAAGTTGTTAACATAAAATGGCTCGATGCACACACACACACACACACAGGCAACACACAGGCGCACACACATGCTCAATTTTGCCCAGATTTCCCGAGTATTTACTGCCTTTTTCCAGGCCGTGTCTGTCTGCCCAACCACTTTCACCTTTAATAGTCCGCATCTGTCATTGCAATCGCTTTTCCCCGGCTTTTCCAGGGCTGCCCGGGCAGAGTGCCCCGCGGGGCAGAAAAGCTCAGGTGAATTTCCACGAAATGCCCCTGAATTCTCAACTAGTTTTAGCTCTTCAAACACATTTTATAAGCCATTTTAACACTTTGTAAGAAGGGTAGAATTATTATAAATAAATAAGAATAAATTAATAAATTCAACACACGCTAAAAATGAACAATAATTAATAATCTCTACTACCAAATAAATAAAATAAATAATAGGTAATACAAATTTAATGAAAAAAAGTGTAATACAACTTTTTCTTTGACTCAAAAACCATTTCTTGCCGTGCCCCCAATTTCCCGCCTCAAACTTGCTGCTGCAAAAAAAAAAAAATATGTGAAAATTTCATTAGATTTTGCATTTGATGAAGGTGAATGGAAGCGCAAAAAAAAAGTAAAAATAAAATAAAAAAGTTGAGATTGAGGGGTTGGTTTTGAGCCCTCTCCTTGGGACACTCTTTTTCCTTTTGGGTGGCGGGTAAACTTTTCATGTTTTCCCTGGCCCCTGCCCGCGGGCGTTGGATGATTTTGATTTTGATTTGGATTTGGATTTGGATTTGGATTTCTGGTTTTATGATGGAGCAGCATCCCCTTGTTGCCCTGGGTTACGGGGCGTATGAGCAATGTAAACACTAGCTACCATTTTTGGGGCATATTCCAAACTCTGGCTTGTGTTTCACTTGGCGAGTCTTAAATATTTTATTTATTAGCGCTGAAAACCAGTCCAGAATTTCAGTCTAGAGATCTCCACCGACATCATATTCAATAATTTGTCTGTTTAGCGCTGAAAAAGAGAGACAGCTCAGTCAAATTTCTTGGAAATTTTGCAGCAGAAAATTTCAATGGAGCTTCTTTGAGGCGGCCACCTGTCCGGCTGTCAGCCGACTTCTCATCCGCCCACCTGCCCGGCGGCCACGATGTCCCTCAAAATCCGGCACAGACTCCACCGGTTGGATATCGATTTCCCTCTATATCTGTTTATCTCTGAGGGAAGAGGCTTTAATGAAAACTAATCGGAAGTTAAGGCCAACTAGAGAGTGGATTCGGGGAAAAATCACACTTTCAAGCTATTCAATTATATTCAATTATATTGAAATATTAATAAACCAATGTTACATTTGAAAATAACACAAACAAAATGACCCCAAATATGACCCCAAACATTAATTTTAAAACGGAAAACAAATTTAAAAACTAAAATTTTTTAGATTTTTTTAAATTTGAACAATGTAACCACTTTTAAAATTTTTAAAAATTGAGATACATTTTTTCGGTTTTTTTTTCAATATTTTTCGTATTAAAAAATTAAGAATTTAGCGACAATTCATAAACTATAAGCTTTTCTATAGAAGCTTTTCAACAAGGAAATGTCTTAAAGAAGTTCTCGATATTTATGGTTATTTCTATAATATGAAAGCTTAAAAGAAAAAAGAGTTGATTCTGTCTAAGTTTTGGTTTGCTTAAAAGATAAGCCTTTTCAGTTTACAAATTAAAATTTGCTTAGCATTTTCTAGCTTATAAATAGTAACTTCCTTTCTAAGTAAAAGTGTGCAAAGTAAAAAACTAAAAAGCTTACTTTTTCATAAACCCATTAGTTTTCTACTGATATCCAAGCAGAGCTAAATAAATATAAATATTTAAGCCAAGTTTCGGCTTTAACTTTTCAAATTGCACAGTGGGAGAGAGTGGAAAGCAAAGTAAAAAGGCCATTAAATTGAAATATCAACAAACCGGAAAATGTAAACTCGTTGGGGTAACCACTTTAACAATCCCTCGTAAGCGATAATTGCAATTGGGAAAGCCAGCAGCGGAGACTGCCAATAATGTCGACCATATATATCCACTTACCCATCGCATATTCAAATTCAAATGTGTATCCTGCTGGCAGGATGACGATGGGACGATGGGACGATGGGACGACCCCCAAGAACATGCTATCAATTTTATTTTTATTTATTTTTGCCGCTCCGCAGTTGTTTGCTCTTGGCTCAGGCTGAGCATATTTTGTAGCTCGTAAAAGTTTTTGATATAAAATGTAAACAAAAGCGTAACGGCACACAGACACACACACACACCGACACAGGGGGTGGTGGTGACACTGCAAAAAATGTATTTATATATAATATATTTTATATAAAAATGTATAAAGTATTTTCTTGAAAGATTTTTGTGATAACTCAAAAAGTTTTAGAGGCAGTTTAATAATTAATACAAGATGTATTATTATTAATCCACAAACAAAGCCTTGGAAAAGTATCAAATGTTCCATAAATTCTATATTTTTTTTACTTTAAAGAAACCCCCTGTTTTCTGTCAGTGCCTCGCCTCTCACAGCTCGAAATTATGGCGCGTTTTGTAACCAGCAAAAGGCCAAAAACGAGTTTCGCCTTTCCGCTTTGCTGTTTTTGTTGCGGCTTTTCCACCGCCCCACTCACTGGCTTGTTTTCTCGCTTTCCCCACTGCACACCCCTCCCCTCCCCTGCAGGCCATCCCCAGCCCTTTTCCGCCATTTTGGGCCAGGACCTGGGCGGCGGCGGTGGTGTGAGTGTGCTCAACGAGTCCTTTCCCATGCTCGATGCTCACGCATTTGCACGTATTAATTAAAAAGTTCAGGGTCAGGCGAGGAGACAGACATCAGCTGGCAGGAGGAAAACTGGACGCACACACACACACACACACACACAGAGATTGGGTTTGGTTTTCCCCTAGAAAACCAGGGAAATGCTACCGCCAGGAGGGGCTATTTTTAGGCGGAGAGAATATTTGCAGCTACAAATTGTTTACTCTCTCCTGACCAACGATGATGGGTCTGGGCCTCGGCTTCTCCTTCTGCTTCTGCTTCGTTATGACAGCGATTACCCTGTAATTTTCCAGGGCAGAGAGGACGGGACAGGTTTTCCAGGGCAAACATATGCCTAGGCAAAGGGAAGTTGTTCAAATTTTGTTACTGAAAATGGAAAGCATTTCTCAGGACAACCACAAAAAAGCGAAACAAAACCAAAAAGCAGAGGAAGAGATGGAAAAAAAGGTAGAACAAGCTAAAGCTAAAGAAAGGTGAAGAGGGGCACAGATCCTGCCGGAAACTGTGCGTAACTATAATTAATTTCATTTTAGACTGGTTAGCAAATAAACGAGCAAACGATGCGGTTCTTCCCGCCCTCCAAGCCAGAGAATAAACAGCCCTTCCGGTTGAGACACTATTCCCGGCATCCATCCTCCTTGTTGTTGGACTCGGTCCTTGCCAGGACCTGGCAACTGTTGCTCATGTCTGCGGGACTCTCAAGAGCCACGCTCTCAACCCTTATCAAAAATTCAACGAAATGATTTTTGTGCCGACCAAAAATTATTGATTCAACGCCGAACATCGTCCTTCGTCCTTCGTCCTTCGTCCTTCGTCTTTCATCCTTTGTCCTTCGTCGGTTTCCCTTTTCCCTTTTCCCCCCCCCTCCAGCTTAATCGCTTGGAACTCATTAACTTTCCTGGCTTGCAAATATTTTCCCTAATTTGCAACTTTAACTCATTTCAAATTCTGTTCAAAGGGTTTCCCTTAAATATTCTCCCTTAAATGCTTAAATATTTCATTTGGAGTTGATTTTTAGACCAAATAAATTATTAAATAATATATATTGTGGTAATAATATACATATATATTAATTTATATAGAGGTAATAAGTTATAAAATAATACACATATTTATTTATATTATCTAAGGTTTTATAAGAACTAAAAAAGGCTTGGCATTGCACCTGCTTAAAGCGCCTTTTAAATGCAATTTTAAATGAAGTATATATTCTACTTATTCTATAAACTATTTATTATATTTAAAAGGGTTTATCCATACAAATTAGTTGCCGAAAAATCCTGCCATTCCTGCAGACTACCAACGCAACGCTCGTTTCACAAAGCTGCACAAAGTTGCTGGCCAGCAAAAGTTGACACAGCAACTGTTGAGCAGAAAATCGCTTTTAGCAATTTTAACAAAATATTTGCACTAATGAAGCAAGTTGCACTGAGTTGCTTTGAGTTGGTTTCACACAAACCAAATGATTCTTTGAGTATCTGTATCTGTATATATATAGGAAAAATACATAGTAAAGGGGCACCTCTCTGTGATCCGAAACTACGACACCCACTGGGCGCTGGGCAATAAGTCAGCCCGAGATGATGCCATCAAATATGCAAGGCCCATCATCATCGGCATCTTCCCCCACTTATCCCCATCTTGGAGCAGATCCTGTCCAGTTGCCAGCCGCCAGCCGAGCTCTTCTGTCCATTTGAATTATGCATGCGTAGACGCTGGCTGGGTGGAAATGTGGAAAAAAGGCGGAAAAAGGGGGCGAAAAAGAGGACAAAGGGGTTGACAACGTTCCGGAAAAAACGCTGCATGGAGGAAATTAGATTTCCCCGGCAACAATGGCTGGCTTTTCCTGGACAAAACGGCTTAAGTGCTTCGCCGCGGCGCCTTTTCACTCGATTTGCATAATGGTCGCGGTCGCGCGGCAACAACTTTATTTTATTTTATTTTTATCAACTTTTGTCAGCGGATATTATGCACGGAGTCAGGTCAGTTACGGGTTCAATACCACAGATATATATATATATATATATTATATATATGTATAGTATATAAAACACACTTTAATTATTTATTTATTCAAATGGCTGCCCCCTCCTATGCCTTCTAAGCCGAAAAGCCTTTTACAAAGTAAAGGAAAAACCAAGGAAAAGGCGAGCTGTGGGGGTAGGGGAAAGGCAAAATTCAGCGGCGAAAAGGGGAAAAGCCAAAAGCAAAAGTAGAGAGGCATCACACAGCCCAGCATTTTTCCCAACTTTTCCGCCAGCGTTTCCTGCACACAAGAAATTGAAAGTGGCACGCGCAAATTACTTAATCCGACTTTCCAAGTACTTATGGCACACAGACACACGCCGGAGTACAGTGGTTCCTGGCTGAGGTGGACTAGCAAATAAAAAAGGGTCTTTAATGTAAGCAGAATGCTTGAAATATTTTCGTTTGAAAATGTTTTAAACTAAATCCCCGGGAACTCTACGTTCCCATCATTTTAGATCCCTCCAGAGATCCCTTAAAGAACAGCAGTTCTTTGTGGGCCTCAACTTCAAGATGTATTTAAGAAGACAGTAGATTTTACTACTAAATACTAATGCAGACTTAAGACTCACAAAAAAAACTATTTTCTGAGCTCTTATTTGGATCTTGAATTTCAGTGAATTGTTGTGTCTAAAAGTTACTTTATAGATCGAAAACGAAAGGTTCGCTCTCCGCAAACTTCACTGTCCCTATTTATGCTTTACTGTGGGGCAACGGTGAATGCCTACACGTACTTTTTGGGTCCTTTGATCTAATTTACCAAGCATTTTCAGGTATTCCAACTTTGAATGCTAAAAACGAAACCCAAGATGACAACAACAACGAGCTCGTCTCTCAGCTATGTGGGCACAAGAAATAAAAATAAAGTATAATAAAGGAAAAAGAGGGGAAAAACCTTAAACGAGAACGAAAATGAAAATGAAAATGAAATGTTAAATGAAAATGGTAGTTGGGCCGGGCGTCAGGCTAGAGAGCGTGTCACTTCCCTCGCTCCCCGCCGGCTCTTCATATATGTCTTCAGCAAGTCCTGGCAGTTAATCAATGAATAGCCGCTTCCAACCTGGAGATGGAGATGGCGATGGAGACCGAGAGTCCCAGGATGCTGGGGAACCACCCCTCGCAATTACATCAAAAGGAAACCGTTGGCAGCAGCCCAAGTAATATTTCAAGGGGCCGAGACAGACGCTCTAAAATTAACTAAATAGCAGCGGGAGCCACCCTCTGCCGGGGACCGCATTCCGCAGGACATGAAATGTCACTTTCGGGGGCGGCTGGGGATGCCTGCCAGGTGCCAAAGTCCAAAACGCTCGCCTCTCTCAGGTTTTTATTTTTTATTTCGAGCGAATTGCATTTTATTGCCAGGACAACGGCAACAACGGTAACAACGGTCCACAGAATAAAAGCAGAGAAATACAAACGGAGGGAGAAGAAACCTGACTGAATAGAGCCGCAACAAGGACAAGGACGAGGACAAGGACAGCCCTACCTGCCGCCACCCTCAGCTGCGGCGTAGAACGTAAAATGTTGACCATTTAACTAAATTGTTTCATTTAGCGATGAAACAAAGTGGAACTGGCAGCTGCGGCGGTTAGATAAATGACTTCTCAGGGATAATGCAGATTAATGGTGTCGGTTGATGGGGATTTGGTTCATCAAAATGTGCGTATCAAAGAATGTGTAAGCAATATGAGGCAATTGTATAAAAAATATAAATAAATCTGCATTTTTAAAGTATAGTTGCAATTAATTGGTTGTTCATTTTTATGCCAAAAATGTACCCATTTAAGAAAAAAAATGTATCGTCGTCAAAATTGTCAAAAATTTGCCAAATTTTATAAATCGAGATTTAAATGCAAAAAAAATTGCCTCTAAAAACTGAGAAGAACAAAGCAAACCCCGCTGAAATCGGTTGAGTTTAAGCCAAGTTTTAATAAAAAAAGCAATTAAAATTGTTGTAAAACTTGTTGTTCAGGAGTTGTTGTAGACAAGCAATCTTGTCGAGATTCAGTGCAAATTCAACGATTTCTTGATTTCAAGTACCAGGCGAACAGAATCAGCAGATGGAGGATGAACTTTGGTGCAAATAGTGCAATGACGTCATCAGAATTCAAAAATACCACCACTATGTGTAAAATCGTTATCGGAAAACCTACAATATGGTCAGACTGTCATCAGTATTAAAAAGTACCACAACTATAAAAACTACAATATGGGCACACTGGTGGTACTATTTCATGCTGATGACAGTGTGACCAAATTGTAGTTTTTTATAGTGGTGGTACTTTTTAATACCAAAAACTATCGATATTTCTGTAAGCTCTGGAACCATGTAAGTGTGACCAGATTGATTTAAGGCAAAAATGTTCTATTGTAACTACGGAATATTTGGCATTTTATAAGCATTCCTTTGCAGACACACTGCCGCAGTTTTTGTGACAAAAATTTTGCAAACATTCTTTCGCGCTGCCGCCTTTTTTAAGGCACAGCAGCAACACATCGAAGAAGCTCTACCTAGAGGACTACAAGGACATGATCGAGCACCTGCCGCAGGAGCTGCGCGACCGCTTCACGGAGATGCGCGAGCTCGAGCTTCAAGGTGATGGAGGACGCCGACGAGCACGTGGCCATCGCGACGATCCATGAGCAGCCAGCGGCACTGCAAGCTGGAAAAGTGTCGAGAGACCATCTGCACGGTGCCTATTCAGAAAAAGCGCGCTAATCCCAACCACTCGCTGCCCGTTGTCACTTCCGGCTCGGCCGCCGCACCGAGACCTACAACCTGCAGCAGCTTGGCGAAGGCTCGCTTCCAGCGCCATTGCGGCATCTGCCAGTCAAGCGATCGTGGCCATCTAGCAGATGCAGCAGGGCCGCAGAACAGCCAGTCTGAAGGCCAGCTATGAGGCGGGAGAGAGTGGCATACCGCAGCCCGGCGGAGCAGCAGCAGTGGCGGCCG
>VNJV01016903.1:0-11456 GCA_008042635.1 Drosophila nikananu
AAAACCAACTGGAACTTGTTCACAGCCTCTGTGGCTATGAAAGCTGACCAACTCATCACCAACTTTGCGTATGTTAGTGACATAGAGATGGCTGCTGACCAGCTTCATGATGTGCTTCTCACTTCCTTCCAGGACAGCACAGTCCTAACGCGTCACCGGTCAAACCGCGAGGTCCCCTGGTGGAGTGATAGGCTTGCAGATCAAAGAAAGGAAGTTCGCAGGCTCTTTAATAGAGCCAGGGCGAATCGGAACTCCTGGGACGCTTATAGGAGTGCCCTCACGGAGTATAACAAAAATATTAGAAGAGCTAAGCGGGAAAACTGGCGCAGCTACTGCGAAAGTGTGCAGGCACTTCCAGAAGCAGCTAGACTGCAAAAGGTCTTTGCTAAGGGCTCAACTAATGGGGTGGGGCTTCTAAGAAGAACAGATGGTTCTTTCACCCAAGACCGTAAGGAAACGCTAGAGCTTTTGCTTCAGGTGCATTTCCCAGGGTCTAGTATAAACACGCGCGGTGAACCAAATGGGTTCGCCACTCCACCGAACAGACGCGACAACAGCCTGTCCGGTATTATCTTCGATCCCGACAAGGTCAGGTGGGCAGTCAAATCTTTTAGTCCTTTCAAAGCCCCGGGGGGTGATCAGATTTTTCCAGCCTTGCTACAACATAGCATTGAGATAATTATCTCCCCTCTTGTCGGTCTGCTTAGAGCCAGCTTTGCATGGGGATACATACCACAATCTTGGAGGAGAGTCAACGTGGTATTTATTCCTAAACAAGGCAACCGAGCTCTCGACCAACCCAAGTCATACAGACCGATAAGTCTTTCGTCTTTCTTTCTCAAGACTGCGGAGCGGCTTGTGGACCTGCATGTAAGGTGCACTCTCCAGACCACCAAGCCGCTACACAAAACCCAATTTGCCTACATTAAAGGCGGATCGACAGAGGACGCTCTTCACCATTTAGTCAGCAAGATCGAGAAATCCTTCAAATCTAAGGAAATTGCTTTGTGCTCCTTCCTGGACGTGGAAGGTGCTTTCGACAACACTGGCTATGAGTCAATCTCCAGAGCTCTATCTCATAGGAACATTGATGCAGCTACAGTAGCCTGGATAGAAGCCATGCTACGACAACGTGAAATATCTTCCACGTTAGACGCGACAACGGTCCGTATTAACGCGGCTAGAGGGTGTCCACAAGGTGGAGTGTTGTCTCCTCTTTTATGGTCACTCGTAGTAGACGAACTCCTGGAAAACTTACACAACCAGGGAATCGATGCCATTGGGTATGCAGACGACCTGGCTATTGTAGTCACAGGGAAGTTCGGAAACACTGTCACCGAATTGATGCAAAGGGCACTCAATCTGGTTCTCGACTGGTGCACAAACGTGAGTCTCAACATCAATCCGCACAAGGCGGTTGTTGTGCCGTTTACCAAACGGTACACCAATGACATAGGCCTCCTTGTCATTGGAGGTACCCCCGTAAAGCTCTCCAGTGAGGTCAAATATCTGGGAGTTGTTCTGGACAAGCGGCTTAACTGGAACTCACCTCAACAAGACGATTACCAAAGCCACAAATGCTTTATGGGCATGTCGTAGACTATATGGTAAAACGTGGGGCTTAGACTCCAAATCCATCCTGTGGCTTTACTGCATGATGGTTAGGCCTATTTTGACCTATGCTGCTCTTGTGTGGTGGCCCAAGGTAAAGCAGGTCTCGGTCATTCAGAAGTGTAGCAAGTTGCAGCGGCTAGTGTGTGCATCTCTATCGGGAGCTCTACGCACATGCCCAACTGTGGCTATGGAGAAAATCATTGGATTAACTCCGCTACATATTTACATACAAGAAGGAGCCGCTAGAAGCCTTCTTAGAATCAAACTCACATCTGGGTTACTGACAAATGATGCTGGTCATGTCAGTATTTTGAATAATGTTTCTGGCTTAGAGATCTGCAGCCAAACAGATCTCATGACCACGAAGCTCTACTTTGGGGCGAAATTTAGGACTCTCATCCCAGACCGTAGGGCATGGGATAATGGCAACCCTTGCTGTGACCCCGGTAGCCTGCAGTGGTTCACTGATGGGTCCAAAACTGTGCAAGGGGCGGGTGCGGGGATCTTTAGACCTAACACCAGAGTCTCGATTGCACTGGGTAGATGGCCCAGTCTCTTTCAATCAGAGATTCATGCCATTGAGGCCTGCTCTAAGCTCATCCTTGACAAAAGAATGAGAGGAGCTACAATAAATATCCATACAGATAGCCAAGCGGCGATCAAAGCTCTATCCTCGTGGAGGATAAACTCCAAACTTGTCGCGGACTGCTGGACTAGCCTCCAGCAGCTCTCCACCGTGAACAGGGTAACTTTGTGTTGGGTTCCCGGCCATGCCGGAATTCTCGGTGATGAGCTTGCAAGAGTCGGTTCAGCGACTCCTTTACACGGCCCGGAGCCGGGTGGGCAGCTGCCAACGATATGGTTGGAAGATGGGTTAAAGGAGCTAAATCCAGGTATTGGAAATCCAGTTCAGGATGTCGTCAAGCTAAAGAGCTGATACATCCGCTCTCGGAACACCGACGGGTGTTCCAGGATGGATCTAAGACTATTGGTAGCCTACCTTACCGGCCACCATGTCTTAAACTACCATCTTCACAAGATGCTGCTGTCTTCAGACACGGAGTCCAGGCTCTGTAAAGAGGACGACGAGACGACCAAACACATTCTTTGTGAGTGTCCAGCCATTATCTGGTCCAGAAGGAGGCACCTGCATAGCGATCTCTTAACAGCATCGCAGATAAGGCAAGCCTCGACAAGAGATCTGCTTGCCTTCATAAGGGAGGTTGAGCAACTTTTGTCTCCATAGGGAATACTACAGGCACAAAAGACCACTCGGTCGCAGTGCCTTAAATCTCTGCAGGGAGATCCCCCCGAATTATTATTATTATTATTATTAGAGTTGCTCCTTTGACGCTACCTACCATCCAACTTTCGAAGTGACTATCGATACGGGGACGGTTGTAAAGAATAAATCTGATCGTTTAGCCAAGGGGGTTCGCTGTTTTCGTAAAGCTAACGTTCATACGCTAAATATTCTAATATCTGAATTTGATTGGTCAAATCTTTACTGACATGGCAGCCGCCGTGGAGATTTTTTACAGAGCCATGAATTCGTTCTTTTTATCCTGTGTTCCGTTAACCTATCCGTCTGTCTCCAGTAAACCTCCTTGGTTCAATAAGGAGCTGACACGCAAAAAAATTTGAACTCTAGGCTTTATAATAAATATAAACTAACTAGTTCTCAAACTGTCCTTTCTCAATATCTCAGCGCTCGTTCGAAATGTACGTGCTTAACGCTCGGTCTTATAATAATTATCTGACTCGTTGTAGGGTTCAGTTCTCACAGGACCCGAAACAGTTTTATAATTTTGTTAATACCAAGCGTAAACCAAACCTATATATTTCCTCGCTTTCATTTCAAAATTCTTCATCAAGCT
The DNA here is from genome assembly GCA_008042635.1 of Drosophila nikananu. Classification (NCBI taxonomy): domain Eukaryota; kingdom Metazoa; phylum Arthropoda; class Insecta; order Diptera; family Drosophilidae; genus Drosophila; species Drosophila nikananu. Next base: position 3,492 of record VNJV01016903.1, read on the forward strand.
CGGATCAGGCAATCGCCGATCTTTTTGCAGAGTTTTTTAAAACAACATATTCTTCCGCAACCAATTCAAACCTGATGAACCAGATGTACTCTTTCCCTATGCCCAGCTCGAACCTAATTTTCAGTCCTATCTTAGACGAAAACTCTCTTAGTCTGGATCTTCAGCGTGTTAAGCCAGTTTATGCACCAGGTCCCGATGGTGTACTCAGGTACTGCGCCGAGGCTCTGTGCAACCCCCTTCTCAAAATGTTTACCTTATCTTTAGAAACATCACAATTTCCCCTTATTTGGAAGGAATCATTTATCATTCCTCTCCACAAAAAAAGGTAGCAAATCGGACGCTGGTAACTATAGAGGAATCTCGAAGTTGTCGGCAATTCCAAAACTCTTCGAGAATGTAATCACTCCTCACTTGCAGCACTTATGCAGATCCGTAATTTCTCCATGTCAGCATGGATTTATGAGTCGAAGATCGACTGCTGCAAATCTTCTGGAACTTACCTCATTTGTTATTAGGGGTTTCCAACAAAACTTTCAAACCGATGTGATTTACACGGACTTTAGTAAAGCTTTTGACTTGGTTAATCACTTTTTTCTTGTAAGGAAGCTTGATTCAATAGGGTTTCCAGTTAATCTCCTTAATTGGCTTCAGAGTTATTTGAGTGACAGGACTCAAAAGGTACTGTTTAAAAATGCTCTATCCAACTTCCTCAGTGTCACATGTGGCGTCCCACAAGGCAGCCATCTTGGCCCTCTGCTATTTACATTGTTTATCAATGACCTTCCGCTAGTTCTAACCAACTCTAGGGTACTTATGTACGCTGACGATGTTAAACTATGCTTGCAGTATAAGGACAGCTCATGCCAGTCAGACTTACAATCGGATCTTAACAACTTTCAAGCATGGTGTCGTGCTAACTTATTACATCTCAACATTTCCAAATGCAAACTGACGACATTTTCACGTGTCACACCCCAGTATGCAACTTATATTATTAATGAATGCGCTTTGGAACTAATAACTAGTCTTGACGATCTAGGTGTCCGACTAGATCCTAAGCTTTCGTTTTCAAAACATATTTCGTCCATGGTCAACAAGGCCAAAGGCATGCTTGGATTCATCAAAAGGTGGTCAAAGGAATTCGATTCGCTGTATGTAAGGAGAACTCTCTCTTCTTCGTTAGTTCGTCCCATTTTGGAGTATGGTTCTTGCGTTTGGAGTCCTCAATATGGAGTTCATATTAACCGCATTGAATGTGTTCAAAAAAACGTTCTGCTTTTCGCCCTACGTGGCGTACCCTGGGATGCTGATCTGAGATTACCGTCTTACTCTAGTAGACTTCTATTAAATAACCTACCTTCCCTAGTTAACCGTAGAACAACGCTTGGTGTCTGCACAAGCTAATTCACGGTGCCATAGGGGAGCCCCTACTTACTAGGACAGCTCAACTTCCACGTTCCTCGTTTCTAACATCTAGAACCTTTATCCCCTTAGCAATAAATCACTGTAGTAAGGAGTTTGAGGTACATGAGCCGTTTAGGGTCTTAAGTGCCGATTACAACCGCCTCTTTGACAGTATAGAGGGCACTGAGAGCCTGCCTCGACTTAAAACTGTATTGCTAGTAGAATTAGCTCGTAATATTGCATGATAACAACTTTCCTCGTTCTTTCCTATATTTTCCTTCTCACGCGTCTATCTAGAACGCGATTCGTGCCGTACGTCACGTGCCGTGCGCCGGTCGGTTGGGCTAGCGGGACTCGCGCGAGCAAAAAAAAAAAAAAAAGACCTCGCCGACAGCCGCCTGTGGTGACACGGTCCGGCCTGGTTTCGGGTGCCTAGTTGTGAGTGGCCCACTCAAGGCAGTGAACCGCCCATAACAGAACTCAAAGTGCGAGCGGTCAAGGTCAATGTCGCCAGAGCACCCGCAGAAGATAGCCTCTAGCGGTTCTCCGAGCTCGACAAGGCATTACAAGTCTTGGTGTATGTGTATCGCTTCATTCAGCGCTCGCGGAAAATAGCGGCTTCGTGTGAAAAGCGGCTATCTAATACAAATAGCCGCAGCTGAACGGCTCCTCACACCGCATAACTCTGCACGGAGGTAACCAGCTGATGGTTCGTCTGATCCGCTCAAATTTCTGGATACCAAAAATTAAGAATTTGGTTAAGTCCGTGATTTTCTCATGCAAGGTCTGCGTGATCCATAAAAAGAAGATACAAATCCAGCTCATGGGAGAGCTACCGAAAGAGCGAACATCTTTTTCGCGTCCATTTACATATACGGGCATGGACTATGCTGGACCCTTCGACATTAAAAACTACACCGGAGCCTGCCTCTTAACCAAGGGGTATGTGTTGGTGTTTGTGTGTTTCTCCACGAAGGCGATCCATTTAGAGCCATCTTCGGACTTCCCGGAGAGGGTGTCCCCGACAAGTCCAGTCGGACAACGGGAAAACCTTTGTAGGTGCGGCCGCTGGGCTTTCCCGCGAGTTTCTTCAAGCACTAAAAAAAAGGAAGTGACGAGTGCTTATAGTCATCAGCAGCTCCTGTGGCAGTTCATTCCTCCGGGAGCTCCCCACATGGGAGGGTTGTGGGAAGCTGGAGTCAAAAGCTTCAAAACTCTGTTTTAGAAATCCACAGCTACGCGTAAATACACATTCGAAGAACTTGCTACACTTCTGGCCAAGATCGAGGCCTGTCTGAATTCGCGACCAATCGCTCCGATGTCCGAAGACCCCACAGATCTGCTGGCACTCACGCCGGGTAATTTTCTTGTTGGTGGGCCACTCCTCCACATCGTTGAACCCGAAATAAAGGGGACCACCACGTCAATCATTAATCGCTGGCAGCACCTTAAGGCTCTTCACCAACAATTTCAGCTACGATGGAAGGAAGAATACCTCAAGGAGCTCCATAAACGAAATAAGTGGCAAACCCCCATTGCCAACCTCGGCGTGGGGGATATGGTAGTCATCAAGGACGAAAATCCAATGAGTGGCGGCTCGGCAGGATCGATTCCGTGTGTCCCGGACCCGATGGTCATGTCCGAGTAGTGAACATCCGTACTGCCCGGGGTTTAGTCAAACGTCCCGTCGCGAAGGTCGTACTGCTTCCAGGGGGGTCCTCCGAACGACCGCAATAGCCTCTCTCACCCCCTGCTCCGTAGTTCTTATCAGCACCTAGTTCTAAGTCGCAAGTCTATCTCCTTCTAATATTTTCTTTGTTCTGTCAGATCAGACACGATGTTCCCACGTCCGCGCAGCGCTAGCGTATTGGAGAGAAGACGTACTCGAGGTATAAATTCCTACCGATGCCGAGTCTGCCACGTAGTTCATCCGCTACGGAAGTGCCATCGATTCCTCCGGCTGAGTGTGGAAAAGAGGCTTCGCGCGGTACTCGCAAACCGCTATTGCGCCAATTGTTTGGCGCACGAGGACTCGGACGGAGCATGTCGCCGGGGTGATCGCTGCAAGGTGTGCAGACAGGAGCACCACACGCTGCTGCAAATGCACGAGCGGCCAGGCTTTCGCGCTCCTAGGCGTTCGACCGCCGCTCCTGGGCTCTCGACCGCCGCTGCTAGGCACCCTTCCGTCGCCTCTAGGCGCTCTGCTGACGCTCCGTCGCACGTTCCAATTGCTCCTCGAAACGCTACGGCCACTTAGCACAGTGCGGCGGGAGCGCCGACGGCACCATCGCTGGCTGCCCTGCTTCAGCGGCACAGCGTCAACGTCCTTCCGACCGCGATGGTGCAGATTGACACAGAGACGCGAGTCTTCAATACCGCTGCGCTTATCGACCCGTGCACACCTCTTCAAAATTGAGCCGTACGTGCGCATCCGCACTCCGATCCGAGAGCTCGATAAAGCCGTGCGGACCTGCTTCCAGGACATCACTTTAGCGGATGAGCGCTTTTACCTCCTCTCTACGATCTCCGTAGTCCTGGGTGCGGATGTGTACCCTCAGGTGATGCAGTCGGGATTTATGAAGTTCCAGGTCGGACTATCGGTGGCCCAGAAGACCGTATTCGGATGGGTCCTCTCAGGGGCCTGTCATCAGCTATATTAAGGCAGGGGTATTTTTGCAACCGGAGTGATTGCAAGGGGGGCGGAACGTTCAGGCCAGGAGCCACTGTGCCCTCGCTACTTCAAAGCTTTCCTCTCTGCTATGCCTCTGCTCTGGTCGGTCTCCGTCGATAGGCGAACTTCGGGACCGCTCGCCTCCGACCGCTTTCGTTCTCCCGCTCTCGCTAGGTTATACAGGCGGGGGCTCGGATTTCTCTAGTATGTAAGCTAGCAGTTAGTGTCAAAACTGAAGTGAAATAAAGAAGTCTGAATTGTTCCTCGACCCCCCGTCTTTTTATTTGCTACAATTGCCATTCGACTGCGTCGGGACGCCACCACCACTTGCTTCAACAGATTTTCACCTGAAGGAAGCCACCCCCCTACAAACAATCGACCAACCCGATCCTTGGACGAAACGAGTTATCTGCCTCGGTGATGTCTTGCTTAGCTCGGCGAGATCCGCAAGGGTGGAAGAGCCCAGGTACTGCAGTCTTCTTCTTCTTAGGGCTGGACAGTGGCAGAGTAGGTGAAGAACGGTCGATCGATTCAAAGTTGTTACAGTACGTTTGAAATTGTTGTCTGCAGAGAAGAACGTCTGGGTTTTTAGAAAATGTTAATATTTTTTTTTTATAAACAAATTTCTGATGCATTTTTTGGTCAAATTTTAATTGGTTTTTTAAATGTCGCCATTTTACGAAAAATCAATATATAAAAAATTTGATACATACTACTTTTGCTACTATGATATGGAATCAGAAAATGTTTGGTTTTTGTTTGTTGCATTTCCAGTCGGAATGGGCTAAAGGGGCATCGATATATCGATAGGGATAGGGAGCTATAGGGTTAGTGGTGAGGAAAATCAAGAGCGAACCGGGAAGCAGGAAACGGTGGTGCCTTCTAGATCTTGGCCAGCTCTTTTTAAAGGGAAAGGGATGTTGCCCTTTAACTCGATCGTTGCCCTGAGCGCCAAAACGAAAAATTTCTTGAAGGCGGAATTGAGGCAACGGAACGAGCCCATATAGGAAGGCGTAGACAGCAAGGGAATAGGTAGTAGGAAAAAGGAAAAGAAAAAGGGCGGCAGCAGTGATCAAGTTCTGAAAAGAAAATATTGAAAAGGAAACCGTGGCAGTGGTGAAAACACTGACCACGGCCCTTTTTTCGCCGCCAGACCCAGACCAGCTAACGCCGCTTTCATCCAGCCGCGAAGCCAGCAGCCGCGGCCAAAGACTCGCCAGAGTTGGCCAACTATTAGCTTGCGCCGAGTTTCCGACCTGGCAGTTGCGTCCACGGGACGAAGACATAGCGTTCCAAAATTCCTAGCAAGTCCGTTCCAAGCACTGCCGTAAGCCGGCGAAGGATTTTCCTTCTGGGTGCGGTCAGACGTGTAGACCGCAAGTGGCGCTAACTGTGGTGACCATTTTATTTGGCTGTGCGGTGCGGTGGCGCAGCAGTTTTCTCCACTCTTTTCACCACTTCTCCACGCCCAGAATTTCGCTGCTGCAATTGAAATTTAATTATTTATTTTTAGTATAAGCCTTCATTTTGTATATAAGTTGTGTGTCTTACTTACTGTGGTCTCCGTTCCTCGTCCTCCGCGTTCCCTAAACGCAATTAAGGGATTTGTACAACCCAGGTGCTGCAAAAGAAAATAATTGGTTACGAAGGGGCAGGCATAATTAAATATTTGAACAAACGCCCTCGTCAACGTCAACAATGCTTCCAATTCGGACCCGAAAGTAGATTTTTCTGTTTGTTTACCTTTTTCTTGTAGCTATGGGAGTTTTTGTGTAGTTTTGAGACGTCCGATATATCGGTATTCGTTAATTGTGCGGCATCGGGTCGGAACCCGCCCTGGGATATATGAGCTAGCCCGGCATTGCCCAGATAAGCAGTTCCGTAACAATATGGCGCCCAAATAAAAACAAATAAAAAAGAAGAATAGTGAGATGACGACGTGTTTATAACCACGTCCTGGACCCGCCAGCCCCTACGAAACGGTGGCTTTAGAGAGCTGGGGACTGGTGTTCAAGGCGTAGGTTCTTTGTGCATCTTTTCTATTTGTTTCATGTTAGGACCTAGGAGGCTGGATCCGCAGAAGGACGGACCATTGCTCCTGGGCACAGTGCACATTTGTTTATTGTGAAACGACGGATCTGCACCCCTTGGCTTTCAGATCCGTGCGAGAGGCACAAGAACACATTTTGATAAAAACTGTAATATAGTAGATAGGGTTTTTTTTTTTTTCTGTTAATTCCTTGCTATTCCTCTCGGGAACTTAGGGCTTCTAGATAGGGATACATGTTATTTATTTAATTGAACGTAGTGTGTTTTTTTGGTCAGAGTTAATGTATTTTGGTGGTAGATCCTTGGGTTTTCCTGATGGATGTGGCCTTCGGGATCATCTTGGAGGTGGGATCGTGACCCGCAGTGACCACCACAATTTGAACCGTAGGCTATGTTCATCAAGGAACATCCGACTTTCAGCTCAGCTGAAAGTTAGTCCAGTTGATGAGCGGCTGGAGTAGGGACGACACTGGGCGAGTTAAAGACGCAAGAATCTGGCACGGAGTCCACCGGCGGTTGGTCGGCTCCACCTCCCCTGAAAGTTAGAAAGAAAAATAATTAACGGTCTAAATATTTATTGAGGTATCGAAAATTATTTATTTATTTTGTGCTTGTTTATTTATTATTTATTTATTTATTTACCACATATTTATTTATTTATTTCGTATTTATTTGTTATATTTATTTATATATTTATCCATATTTTTTGGATTTTTTGCCCATTTATTTATTTAATTTCATAATAATATATAGTGACATGTTCACAGTCCCACTCACTACCCCATAATAATAATAATAATAATAATAAATCGGGGAGATCTCCCTGCAGAGACTTAAGGCACTGCGACCGAGTGGTCTTTTGTGCCTGTAGTACTCCCTATAGAGACAAAAGTTGCTTAACCTCCCTTATGAAGGCAAGCAGATTTCTTGTCGAGGCTTGCCTGAGCTGCGAAGCTGTTAAGAGATCGCTATGCAGGTGCCTCCTTCTGGACCAAATAATGGCTGGACACTCACAAAGAATGTGTTTGGTCGTCTCGTCGTGCTCTTTACAGAGCCTGCACTCCGTCTTTGAAGACAGACGCATCTTGTGAAGATGATAGTTTAAGACATGGTGGCCGGTGAGGTAGGATACCAATAGTCTTAGATCCATCCTGGAACACCCGTCGGTGTTCCGTCCCAAGAGCGGATGTATCAGCTCTTTAGCTTGACGACATCCTGAACTGGATATCCAATACCTGGATTTAGCTCCTTTAACCAATCTTCCAACTATATCGTTGGCAGCGGCCCACCCTAGGCCACAGAATGGCTCCGGGCCGTGTAAAGGAGTCGCTGAGCCGACTCTTGCAAGCTCATCAGCGTTTTCGTTGCCGAGAATTCCGGCATGACCGGGAACCCAACACAAAGTTACCCTGTTTCCGGTGGAGAGCTGCTGGAGGCTAGTCCAGCAGTCCGCGACAAGTTTGGAGTTTATCCTCCACGACGATAGAGCTTTGATCGCCGCTTGGCTATCTGTATAGATATTTATTGTAGCTCCTCTCATTCTTTTGTCAAGGATGAGCTTAGAGCAGGCCTCAATGGCATGAATCTCTGATTGAAAGACACTGGGCCATCTACCCAGTGCAATCGAGACTCTAGTGTTAGGTCCAAAGATCCCTGCACCCGCCCCTTGCTCAGTTTTCTATCCATCAGTGAACCACTGCAGGCTACCGGGGTCACAGCAAGGGTTGCCATTATCCCATGCCCTACGGTCTGGGATGAGAGTCCTAAATGTCGCCCCAAAGTAGAGCTTCGTGGTCATGAGATCTGTTTGGCTGCAGATCTCTAAGCCAGAAACATTATTC